>CM060178.1:69982555-70092377 GCA_030549775.1 Tamarix chinensis | reverse complement strand
TCCAGTTGCCATTAGCCATTAGAAGGAAAAAGTGATTGGGTTATCTATTATGGTTGATCGGTCTATCATTGTTTGTCGATAAGTTGGTTGATAAAGTTAATCGTATTATATCTTCTCTCTTCAAGATCTTATCCGGGTTAAAGGTTATACATGGGGTGCAACCACACTTGCTTTTCTATATCGACAACTTGATATGGTTTCTAGAGTTGAAGTTGCTCAAATGTCATAATGTGTCACTCTATTGCAGGTAATTTTATAATTATCATATATATATATTACATACTTGGATATATTAGTTATAATTATAACAATTGAATATTATAACAGACATGGAATTATGAATGCTTTTTGGGGTTTGGAGTGGAACAATCCAGGTATAATCAAGACCATCCCCGTTGTATAAAGAGGTTTTGTGGACATAAATTTTATAATAAATTGGAGACAGTCGAGTACTTTCGAGCTAAGATTTAGTATATGCCTGCATCAAAGGTATGCTCAAATTATCATATTCTTACTATATTATATTAGCGATATCTATATTTAGTTTAATTTTTTGTGACAGGTCATTTTGGATCCATATAAAGTAGTTGATCCATATAGGAATTGTCCTATAGCATTATATTAAAGTTGTTTACACTGTTTGGAAAAAGTAGAATCGTATATGCCACATAGAGTGACACTCCAGTTCGGATATACATAAGTGATCCCTGAGAAGCCTATCAAGCCCACTAGGAACACGTACAAAGTCATTCCCTCAAGAAGCACAAAGTTTATTACGTACAAATTCTTAGCTAATGGTTCTTGAGGCGTGAATACATATTGAGCCTGGATGTTTTCGAACCACCGACTCGATACCTATGGGACATGATGAAATGCCCCAAAATTTCTAATTTTAAAAATTATAATTAAATAAGGTTTTATTTGGAAATTTTAATTTAATAAATTATTTTTATTAAAATAGAAAGAAAATTAATTAGGGCAAATCAAGAAGAAATTTATAAGTATTTTAATTAGGAGAAATTTGGGTATTTTAGCTAATTAAGGATTTTATTTTGGAAATTAATTAAATAAATTATTTTATTTAAGATAAGAAGGAAAAAATAGTTATAATTTAATATGAATTTTATAAATATTTTAATTGAAGAAAATTATGGTGTTTTACTAATTAAAATGGAATTTATGAAAAACCTTTCAAAAATCCTAATTTAGCCTAAAAGGAAATTAAAATATTATTTTATTTAAATATTATTATTTTTAAATATCCCAAATATTCTAATTAATTTAATTAACCCAACCCATTATTTTTCTTTTTTCCCTTTTCCTTTTTCCTTTTCTTTCTTCCTTTTTATTTCTTTTTCTTTCTTCTTCTTTTCTTTATTTTTTCTCCTCCTCCCCAACCTGGGCCAGCCCAACAGTGCAAGTCCTCCCTCCCTCCTTCCTTTCTTCGGCGCGGCCTAGCCCTCACAGCTGCCTCCTTCCTTCTCCCTCTTCGTGCCGCATTTTGCTTCGTTTTTTCCTTGTACGTAGTTTTTTGTTAAAAAAGAATTAACCAACGTCGCCGGCTAGTTCTTCCCCCTTTTCCTTACTTTCTTTTTCTTTTGGACCGTCGGTCCAGCCCCCCCCCCCATCTACTTCTTCCTTCTTCCCCCGTCGACGCCGCTGCACGGTAACTCCGCCCCATCGCTAGGTTTTTCGCCGCCGATCTCGCCCATTTTGACCGGCCGTTCTCCTTCCTCCCTCTTCCCCTGACTCACCGGCCATTTTGACCTAGCCAACGCTCCCTCTTCTCACGCGATCCCCTCCCTTTTTCTCTACGCATTCCCTTGCCCGAAACTTACTCCCACCGGCCAACCTCGCCGCCGTTAACCCTAACCCTACTTGCTTACCCCCTATCCGACCTACAAAACCCTAACCTCCCTTCCAAAATCTATAAATACCCCCCTATAATCAGCAAGGGTTGAGCTTTTGATTCTTACCCACAATTTCTCGACCTTACCGCTGCTGCCCCTTTAGACGCCAACCCTGCCGCTGTCGGCCAACTCCGCGTACCAAACTCTTCGTTGCGCCGCCCTATAGCTAACCAAACGTCCCATATCCCTCGATTCTTCCTGCGAAAGCCACCCTGACTATGCGAAGTAGCATTCCCAATCAACCCTCTCTTCAACCTCCGCCACCCTTTGCGCCGCCCTTAACCACCTCTTCCGCCACTTCCGCCGCTTCTTTCACCTCCCATTCTCTTCTGCAAACCCTCCTCTACCTTCCCCTACCTTTCTTTTCCTCTTCCTTCCTCTCCTCCTCTCTTTCTCTCCTTCTTCCCCATTCAGCCACTGCCGCCACTGCCGTGCGTCGCCACCTTCGACTGCGCCGCCACCCTCATTCAACTCCTCTTCCTCTAGGCAGTCTTAAATACCCCAAACCTCACCTTAATTCTCCCTATCTTTTTCCCAACATTCAACTTTTCCCCTTTTCTTTCCTTTTTCCGGCCACCATTGCCGCCTTTGTGCACCACCGCCGGTGTAACACCCTAAAATTTACACATTTTTTTTTAAAATAACAATACTTATAACATAAACCGTAAATTGTGGAGATGTTACCGCCACACTTAATACTACCGTTCCAGCATTAAGTGCTAAGGCTAAGAAAAATGACTTGAAAACATTAATAAATAATCCAAATTCATGATTACAAAAATCAAATGCGCGCTATTCCTTACACAATCCAAAGTACAAGGATTAGTTCATTGAGAAAGGAGAAATACTACAATAATAAAACTGTTTCCGGAGTACTAACTATAATTAAAAGAAATGGTAGTAAAAATCTCAAGGAGAGCCAGCCACGTCACTATGGGAACAGGTCCCGCCCCAATGTCACTCGACCCCTCCTAATGACATCGATATCATCATAAAAGACATCTCCTACCTGCAAGAAATCAGATGGGCCTTCTACTCGTTGGAATGAGCAGCACCCATGAAACGAGTGATCAGTACGCTACGTACTGAGTAAGGTAACCGAGCGCTAATGCCAACACATAAGCATAGAGATTCATACAGAGGACATAACAGAGGCACAATCACGGTAGCATAATATCGTACAATCAATCGAGTAGTTACATAAAGACCCAATTAAAGTCCAGATTATTTACTTAATTGATCTTTTATCAGAAATCGATACACATCATGCCTTTTTATAAAATCCATGCGAATACAGAAGCCCCCACTATTATAGCCGGTGGATCGGATACACATAGGACTACGCGTCCTAACCATTATTCCTAACCGGTGGATCGGTTGGCCCTGGCTCGCATGGTGTTCCATTGTAAATAATTAGTATCTTTTAGGTACCTTGCAAACTATGGTTTATTTTTATTGAGCTCGGGAACCCCCACTATTATAACCGGTGGATCGGTTACGCATAGGGTAAACACCCTAACCACTATTCCGAACCGGTGGATCGGTTGGTCCCGTCTCAATGATCTTTCACTTTAAGTGATTAGTATCTTAAGTATCTTATTCAACAACTTTCATCCTATATAAAACCTTAGATATGCATGAACAACACTATGCAACCCTAGCTCCACGTAAATTACACTTCCAATCAAACCCTAATCCCCACGCAAACCATACTCCCATGCGAACCCTAACTCCACGTAAAACATATTTCCATACAAACCCTATCTCCCATGCAAACCTAACTCCACGTAAAACATATTTTCATGCAAACCCTAACTCCACGTAAAACATATTTCCATGCAACCCTAACTCCACGTAAAACATATTTCCATGCAAACCGTAACACATGCAACTCCCCATCAATATTGTATAACTCCATCATTATTTTACAACTCCATCATGCATGTCTTAAGGCCACATTATACAACAATAACAACATAAATGTACACATGATTCTCATGCCACCATTTTTCCACACCAACATACTTCAATCCCATAATCATGTTGTATTAATAACAAGTATACAATATTCACACGAAATACACTATAATTAACATCACATGGCATGCATAGCATAAAATCACATAATACAAGTATGGCCTTAGCACCCCTTACCTAAAACGTCATCTGTCTTAGAGCACGCTCCTATACCACTTGAGGGCTTTGGTTGGGCTCACCTACTATGGGAAAAATACTAGGATTAGGTTTTCTCTTGAGAATGCTATTATTTCTAACTTACCCCAAGACCTTATTTTTAATTAAAAATTATTATATTAGAATTGACTCTACAAAATACTAGTAGAATATTAATAATAAAACTAATGCAGTTTAAAAAAAAGGTGATATAAGGGTTTCTACCCTTCACCAAAATAATATGAGTAAAGATAAAATAATAATAATAATAATAATTCTAATAAAAACTAAATATTATAAATAAAGATAATATCAAGAATAATAATAATAATAATAATAATAACAATAATATATAAGCTTTAAAATTTAAAGTGGGGTTTCGACCCTACTTATAACTAATGACCTACTATTTATTAATATTAATAATAAATTAATAACATATATAATAATATTGAAATAATAAAGATAATGATAATATTATTATTAATGATTATAAGAACAATAGAAATAATAATACTAAAATACATAAGTGCGAATTTTAATATAAAATTAGGGCCTAGGATTTTCCAGAGTAAATAAATAAATTGTTAATAATAATTATTATATTAATTATAATATTAATAATAAGAAGAAGAATGATAATAATCATATAATAATTCAATTAATAACCTAAAATTCGAAACTAACAATAAAATTATTTTATTACCACTCTCCACCCTGCAAGTACAATTCAGCATAAATTTTATATCAAATAATAATAATATTAATAGCAAGGAAATTATTATTATATTCGAATAGTTACTAATAAATAAAATAAAAATGGAATAATTTACAATAAATAGTAAATAATGACTAAGGAGGTCTAAGGTTTCACCTTGAGTCGGCAGGAATGGGCGGCACCGACGGTGGTTCACGGCGGTGGCCGGAAAAATGATCTAAGAGGGGAAAAGATGAAGAAAAAGAGAGAAGGAGCAGGGGGAAAAATTAAAATAAGATTATGGTTCGGTGGAGGAGGATTAGAGGGAGTTTTTGGGTGGTTCAGAGGGCAGTAGAAGTGGTGGAAACGGAGGCGAACGACGGCTTTTGGGTTTCGGGGTGAAAATTCCGGCGAAAAGAGCAGCAAACTTTGCACGGTTATGGAGGCCCATGCAAGAAGACTCAAAGGTTAAAAATGGTTTAGTTAACTAGAGAGAGTTGTAGGGAAGAATTTGGGATGCGGCGGTGGCGTTGAAGTTGGCTAACGGCGGCGGAAAACATGTCTGAAGTTGCAGTGGCGGGCGGTTCTCACTTAGGGTTTTCGGGGAAGAAAAACTCCAAAACTCCTACAACTAGACTATTTATAGATGGTAGATGGGATAATAGGGTGTTGAAGCTCGACAGGGAGGTATTAAGTGCAAGAATTTGGGTGGCCGGTGGCAGTAATTGATCGGCCATTGTTTGGGTTGCTTCGAAATATCGCGAGGCTGGGGAGAAGAAACGGGTGAGATTTAACGTCCAATAATTATGCCAATTTATTTCTGGAGTTAAGAGGAAGACAATGAGGCAAGAAACGGCCGGTATTAATCACCGTAGCTGGAGACGCCATTAATGGGGTCAAAGAACTTCATCGCAGCGACGGAGGACGACGGAGGAAGAAGGAAGAAGAAAGAAGAAGATGGACCGGTCGACTAGGAGAGAAAAGAAAGGGGAAGAACCAAGCGGTTCGCGTCTCGACATTAAACCGCCCAAAACGCCGCGTCTGAGCACACGCAGGAAGGAGGCCAGTGACGTTGGGCCGCGGGAGAAGAAAAAAGGAAGGAAAATTAGGTTGCGCCAGGCCCAATCGACGGAAGAAGGAGAAAGAAAAGAAGAAAAAGGAGAAAAGAAAAGGAAAAAGGAAGAAAGGAAAAAGTAAATGGGGAAAAAATAGTGGTTTGGTTTAATTAAATTAATTAGGATATTTGGGTTATTTAATAATAATAATATTTAAATAAAATAATATTTAAATCCCTTTTTTGGCTAAATTAGGATTTTTAAAAGATTTTCCATAAATTCCATTTTAATTAGTAAAACACCATAATTTTCTTCCTTTAAATTATTTATAAAATTAATATTAATTTGGAACTATTTTATCCTCCTTATTTTAAATAAAATAATTTATTTAGTTAATTTCTAAAATAAAATCCTGAATTAGCTAAAATACCCAAATTTCTCCTAATTAAAATAGTAATAAATTTCTTCTTAATTTTTCATAATTAATTTCCTTTTATTTTAATCAAATAATTTATATTTAATTAACTATAATAATAAATTTTCATTTAAATATACTATTTAAAATTAGAAATTTTCGGAGCATTTCAGCCGGTGTCACCTATCACCACCAGCCTAAGGTTGAACCCTAAACCCTCTCAACCCTTTTCCCTATTTTTTACAACCCTTAATTTATTTCATTTCATTTATTAGAATATAAATACTATTATTATTATTATTATTATTATTTCTACTTTTAATATGTATTATTATTTATTATCATTAGTATTAATGTTTTGCTTATTATTTCTATTGAGGGCTAAAGCCCTATTATATTTTTAATTCGATTTTATTATTATTATTATTATTGTTATTATTATTATTATCTTTATTATTAATATTAATATGTTGTTGTTGTTATTATTATTATTTCTATTTCGAATTACTATTATTATTATTCCATTATTAGTATTACAACTACTTTACTATTAGTTTTGCTATTACTATTATTATTATTATTATTATTATTATTATTATTATTATTATTATTTCATCATTGTTATTATTAATAAATTTAGTTATTTATTTTACTAATATTATTATTAGTATTATTTTGGTAAAGGGACCGAAGCCCTTATTTCACTATGTTTTTGAGTAATGCCCTTTTTTTTATTATTGTTACTATTTTTATTATTCTTGTTAATATTAATATTGATATTATTTTTTATATTTTTGCTATTATTATTTTAGTATTTTATCAAAATCCTAGTCTTATAATAAGTTAGTATTTAATAGTATTTTTGGTAGGAGGGAATCTAATTTTAGCTTTTCCCTCATAATAGGTGAGATCAGTCAAAGCCCTAAGGAATCGTAGGAGCGTGCTCCAAGATCGGTGTCATTTTAGTAAGGGGTTACTAAGGCCTATTGTGTATTGATGTGCATTATATGCTTTATATGATATGCATCCTATGTTTATTATTGTAATTATTTCGTATGAGGTATAACATGGAGTTGAAGTATGTTTTTTTATGGCATGTGTACTATATGTGATGAAATATTGTGGTATGTGATGATATGTGTTGTGACCCTATAAGACATGCGTGTGAGGATGTATAAAAGTGGTATTGTGCGGGAAAAAGGTTGAAAATGAAAAATGGGAAGTAAGTTGACTAAAGGTGAAATGAGTTGACCTAAGTATTTTAATGATCTATGAGTAGAGGAATAAAATGGGGAATTTAGGGTTTCATGTGGAAGAATTTAATTTATGATTTTGTATGGGAGAATCTAATTTATGGTTTCATATGGGAGTATATAATTTGTAGTTTTATATGGGAGAATCTAATCTATGTTTTATATGGAAGAATCTAATTGATGGTTTTGTATGGGAGGATCTATTGTAGGGTTTTGTATGGATGAATCTTTGGTTTTTATATGGTTTGAATTTAGGATTTGGTAAGGATGAATCTTTGGTTTGGTATGGAAAGAATTTAGGGTTTCATATGGATGGACTTAGGGTTTTGCATGAAAATTTTGAAAGGTTGCATGGGATGTATAAAGTCTGCATGGGAGTAAAATTTACGTATGAAAAGCTGACTTGGGATGTAAGGAAGATAATAGAAGAGTTATATGGGTGTTTGGAAGTTTTGGGTGAAAAATAGTACGTAGGGCATATAAGGGTATGGAGGAGACTAAATTAGGGTTTGGAATGATTAATTATGGGATGTTGTGGATAACTAGGGTTTGGAGTGATTAACTATGGATTGTTGTGGTTAACTAAGGTTTGGATATGGCTAACTAGGGTTCGGTGGTAGCACATGTGTACTTGGTGAATAAAGTATGATGATGAATATGGAATCTATGATTTGTGATGTGTGAAGTGTAAAGGGAGTGATTCATGCATGTCTAGGGTGAAAGCCTTTGAATAAGATACTTAAGACAGTAATCATGTAAAGTGAAAGATTATTGAGCCAGGCCCAGACCGGTCCACCGGCTAATAATAGTGGTTAAGGCATGATGTCCTATGTGTTTCCGGTCCACCGGCTATAATAGTGGTCAGACTTTGTACCTGTGCATTTTCGGTCCACCGACTATAATAGTGGGGGTTTCCGTGCTCAACAAAACCAAACATATTTGTGCCAAGACATAGAAAATACATTAATTACTAATAGTGTAACACCATGCGAGTAGGGGCCAGACTGGTCCACCAACGAATAATAGTGGCCAAGTACTACGGTATTCTGGAGACCGGTCCATCGGCGAACAATAGTGGTTAGGGCATGATGTCCTATGTGTTTCTGGTCCACCGGCTATAATAGTGAGGATCCCGTACTCGCGTGGATTTGATAAAAAGTATGGTGTGAATCAACTTCTGATCATAAATTAATTATGTAATTGAATCGGGTTATATATGGACCTTTGTACTTTTACTTGGATGGTCGTATGCAATTATGATATCATGTTGGTGATTATGCTCTTTTATTATTCTACATTATTTATGCATTGTTATGTGTTGGCCTTAGTGCTCGGTTACCTTACTCAATACGTAGCGTACTGATCACCCTTTTCATGGGTGCTGCACATTCCCACGAGCAAAAGGCCCTTATGACTTTGTGCAGGTGGGCGAGACATCAGATGGAGTTGAGCGATGAGTGACACGTTCCTACCCGCAAGTGCACGGGGTCAGAGTAGTAGTCAAGGTCGATCCCACAAGGATTGGTGAATGACCACTAGGAAATGATAGAACTTAACTATGTCTAAACTATGAGATGATATGAAATAATAAATTGTAAGCTAAAATAACTAAATAAGCTAAAAAGAAAGGAAAATAGCACTCAAGTCACTCAAATAAATAGAAGAGCTAAGGTTCCGGTTCATCGCCCCCGATCCTCACATGTAATCGAAGATCACATCACAAAATAATTCAACAATCATAATCAATCATGCCAACAAGGATAGAAAGTGTTGTGCTTTCTCAAGCCACAACCACCCTATTACATATCTATGGCCCTAACTATCTCTAGCTTAGAGTCTAATAGAATGTAATGCATTAAAGTCTATAAAGTTTCCTCCTTTATTGTTGAAGAGGTCAAATCGATCGTCTCTCGACCTACAATTTAATCTCCCGTTCTTCTATTGGGTCTAATACTGGATTATCTCTCGATCTCACCGGTATTTCCCACACCGAAAATCAGAACCCGGCCGTGGTTCAAGAATCCATCAATCAATCAATAACACAACACATACATTATGAATTGAATAAAAAAGGATGCAATAATTCAACACATTAGGATCGGAAAAAATTACCCTTCACCTTAGCACAAGATCTAGCCCATCAAATTCATAGCAAGAATATTAAAAACAATAAGAGATTCCATAGATAAAGAAAATATCATTAGATAATACCCTTGATGTTCACAAATTCTTGCAAAAATTTAACTTCTTGAACCTCCGTCTCTAATTTACAAGAGAGATCTTGATGAATTGGGGAAGAGGATAGAGAAGAGAGAAAAAAAAAGGGAGTGGAGGCTGCCTCGAGATATTAGAATAAGAGTTTTTACACTACCGCCTCGTGGATCGCTAGGGTTTCGATAACGATGGGCTTCCCGTGTCAGCTTTGAAAATAATTCGTATTTTGACCATAACCTTTTCATCATAACTCCGATTAAGCTGATTTTGGATGCGTTGGAAAGCTATTAAAAATATCTAAAATTTTGATGTTGAAAGCTTCTCTCAAATTCAGACCTTTTCTTGGTCTAAATTTTACTTCTTTCAGGCCCATATACTTTAAATATGCATTCTTTCTTTTTCCACTTTAACTTTTGCTCCTCTTTGCTCCTTTTTTCTCCTTTCTTCTCCCTTTAAGGTTATTCTTTTTCTTCATCCTTCATGATTATTTTTGTTTCTTGAGACCTTTCAAATTTTCACAACACAAAGGCAGTAACAAGAACAAAAAGGGAGAATTCTGACTGAAATTAAAGGTAAAAACTCTTATAAACCTTAGGAATTAGATGTAAAAGTCACACTTATCAACTCCCCCATGCTTAAACATTTTCTTGTCCCCAAGTAAAGTAATACAAGAAACCCACCATGAGGTAAAAGAAAAGTAGTAGGATCCCTTTCTCAGAAAAGTGTGTTTAGCCCTTTAATAGCACAAGAGTCAAGTAAGGAGCAATAAGACCCAAAAATATAACAATTAAAAGCTCAAAATCCTTTTTCAAAAGATATTTAGGTTGCCCCAACATGTAAGAAATGTAACCGTGCTATCGAGCTCTAGGGCCATGCCATGAAACAAAGGACATCCAACAGTGGACAGCAGGCAGCCATATACCAACTCACTCTTCCCTCAAAGTTTCGAATTAGAATTCTCACTTTAGGTCTTGTGGACACACCTCTCATGTGTTTTATTTTATTTGAAGGTTCTGCTCTAGTCCTCTCACTCATGATCAAGATCATCCATATGCTTGGAATGCTTTTCGATTCTCCACCACTAGAAAGACTTAGAACACACAACAATCAAGAGGTCTTATTAGGGTTGTAATGGGGCCATAGGTTAAAAGGTTAGGACGGAATTTATTTTTTTGGAAGTAGATTTAAAAGTCTAGTACCAATGAGATATTTTTTTTTATAACATATATTTTACCATCCCAACTTTTCATCACGAAACACAAGCACCCCAAACTTCTTATTGATTCTTCTTCTTCTTCTCCCTTTTTTTTTGAGAGAGATATATCGATTTGCTCTTCATCATACACAACCATTTACTCTTTCACACCTCCCTCATGCTTAGATTACATCATACTCCCAACTTTCTTTTTTTTTCTTTTTTTCTTTTTTGAAATTGCGCAACAACCATTGATTCTAGACTTAGGGAGGGATAAAGGAAATTGGGTTACATGTGTGTTTAGATCAAGAAAATGGCCATAAGCACAACGGGGTTAGAAAAGGATAAAATGTGAAGGTCAGGCTATTTGGCTAATGTAGGTTATGACAAAAAAAAAACAAGTGCCTCTATCATTTTAATGCACGTCTAAGTCATATGTGGCTTTGAAGAAAACCATTACAAGTTCTAGTTTCCCAAGTTATGGTGGGAGACACACACAAAAGAAAAAATAAGAGATTGTAGTGATGTATCAGTCTAAAGGCTCAAAGTCTCACTAGGTCCAAAATTCTCTAATTCTAACACCTTTTGGCAAAGAGTAAATCAGCATAAGTCAAACTACAATACCACAAGAATGTTAAGGCATATATAACCCTAAATTTCTCAAACACAATTATACTTGTCTCATAACAATGCAACCAAAACATTTAAGCACATATAAATCCATTTTCAAAAGATGATTTAAAGGGTCTTATCACACCAAACTAAACACTCATGCCATTGCAAGACAAAACACACTCTTTAATATCATAAATGAAGGGTCATTTCCTTTTCTTTTCTTTATTTGTTTTGATTTTTTTTTAGATAAAAATCCAAAAGAAATAACCAAGGAAAAAGATAGCAACACTCATAAAAAAAATAGGGAAGAATAGAATACTAACCAAATGACAAGGATAGGCCATCTTCTCCCCCATGCTTATGCATCACATTGTCCTCAATGTGAAATAAGAAGCACAAAAGAAAAGAGGAAAAAAAATCCATAAGGAAACAAAGAGCAAACAAACCAAGAAGACCAAAATAAGAAAAAAAAAATAAATAGAATAAAAAAAATTGGGTTGCCTCCCAAGAAGCGCTTGTTTATAGTCATTATCTTGACTTTCTCACTTCACTTAGGATCATCCAGAAGAATGGTGGTTTTGAGGGCTGCAACCTCACCACCTTCATACACCTTCAACCTTTGCCCATTCACTTTGAATGGCTCTTTATCGAGGCTAGAGATTTCGACTGCTTCGGATGGAAAAACTTGTCTGATTGTGAATGGTCCTGACCATCGGGATCTAAGCTTTCCAGGGAACAATCGCAAACGAGAATTAAATAGAAGCACTTGTTGCCCCACTTCAAATGCTCGTTTGGTGATGCGTTGATCATGAATCCTTTTCGTGCGCTCTTTCTATAGCCTAGCACTCTCATATGCCTTAAGCCGGAATTCATCGAGTTCATTCAATTGAAGGAGCCTCTTCTCACCTGCAGCTTGCATATCAAAGTTAAGGAGACGGGTAGCCCAAAATGATTTATGCTCAAGTTCTACAGGGAGATGACAAGATTTTCCAAAAACTAGATTATAAGGGGACATTCCAATAGGAGTTTTAAAAGCTGTTCGGTAAGCCCATAGAACATCGTCAAGTTTCAAGGACCAATCCGTTCTAGAAGAGCTAACCGTTTTCTCAATAATTCTCTTAAGCTCACGGTTTGACACCTCCACTTGGCCGCTAGTTTGAGGATGGTATGGGGTAGAAACCTTATGGTTAACTCCATACTTACTCAAAAGAGCATTAAATGCTCTATTGCAAAAATGAGAACCCCCATCACTAATGATAGTCTTAGGTGTCCCAAACCTTGAAAAGATATTCTTTTTCAAAAATTTAGTGACGACTTTTGCATCATTTGTGGGAGTGGCTATAGCCTCTACCCACTTAGATACATAATCAACTGCCACAAGAATATATTCATTCACCATAGACTTAGGAAATGGTCCCATAAAATCGATTCCCCAAACATCAAATAACTCCACTACAAGAATGTTTGTGAGGGGCATCTCTTGTTTTCTAGAAATATTTCCCATTCTTTGACACCTATCACAAATCTTAGCAAAGGAGTATGCATCATGAAATAAGGTAGGCCAATAGAATCCACATTGCAAGACTTTTGCAGCAGTTTTGGTGGGGCCAAAATGGCCACCACACTCTTTACTATGACAATGAGATAGTATAGAATGCATTTCATGCTCAGGGATGCATCTTCTAATGACATGATCAGCACAAATCCTATAGAGGTAGGGATCATCCCAAAATAAATACCTCAGATCATGTAAGAAATTCTTCCTTTGATGAAAGGAAAGATCATTGGGTAAGATTCCACTTACAAGATAGTTTGCAATATCAGCATACCAAGGATGATTTGTAACAGCGTAGAGTGTTTCATCGGGAAATGCATCTTGAATAGGTGTAGCTTCCTGATTAATCATGTAGGTAGAGGGTAAACGAGAAAGATGATCAGCTACTTGATTCTCACTTCCCTTCCTATCCCTGATTTCCAAGTCGAACTCTTGCAACAATAAAATCCACCGAATGATTCTGGGCTTTGCATCCTGCTTACTAAAAAGATACTTCAAGGCTGCATGGTCAGTATAGACAATGACCTTGTTAAGCAATAGATAAGAACGGAACTTGTCAAAGGAGAAAACCATAGCTAGCAATTCTTTTTCAGTTGTTGCATAATTCATTTGTGCAAAATTCAAAGTCTTGCTAGCATAATAGATAGTATGAAATTTTTTTTCCTTATGCTGCCCCAAGACTGCTCCTATAGCAACATCACTAGCATCACACATAATCTCAAAAGGTAAATTCCAGTCAGGAGTAACAATAATCGGAGCATATACCATTTTTGCCTTTAAAGTGTTAAAGGCAGCCAGACATGCATCAGAAAAGTGAAAGGGCACATCTTTAGCCAACAGATCACAAAGAGGCTTTGAAATTTTTGAAAAATCTTTAATGAAGCATCTATAGAAACCTGCATGACCAAGGAAACTACGTATATCTTTAACACATGTGGGGGTGGCAATTTCTCAATGACTTCAATTTTAGCTTTGTCTACCTCTATCCCTTTGCATGAAATCTTATGCCCTAAAACTATTCCTTCCTGGACCATTAAATGACACTTTTCCCAATTTAAAACCAAATTTTTATCCTCACAACGCTTAAGAACAAGTTCAAGATTATTTAAGCATGCATCAAATGACGACCCAAAAACCGAAAAATCATCCATAAAAATTTCCATAAATTTTTCAATCATATCATGAAATAAAGCCATCATACATCTTTGAAAAGTGGTGGGGGCATTACAAAGACCAAATGGCATCCGTCTATATGCGAAGGTGCCATAAGGACAAGTAAAGGTTGTCTTCTTTTGGTCTCAGGGAAATAGGTATTTGCATATAACCAGAATACCCATCAAGAAAGCAATAATGGTCATGCCCCGCCAAGTGTTCAAGCATCTGGTCAATGAAGGGAAGGGGGAAGTGGTCTTTTCTAGTGGCATCATTCAACTTTCTGAAATCAATGCAGACACGCCAACCTGTAATAGTTCTAGTAGGCACCAATTCATTATTATCATTCTTGACTACCGTGATTCCCCCTTTCTTGGGAACCACTTGGACAGGACTAACCCAAGAGCTATCAGAGATTGGATAGATCATACCTGCATCTAATAGCTTAATTACCTCCTTCTTCACCACCTCTTGCATTGTTGGGTTCAATCACCTTTGAGGTTGGATCACTTTCTTGTGGTTGTCTTCCATGAGAATTTTGTGCATGCACATGGAAGGGCTAATCCCTCTAATATCAGCAATGGTCCATCTGAAAGCCTTTTGTCATTCCTTAAGCACTCTCATCAATTTTTCTTCCTGCAAATTAGTCAAAGATGAAGAAATAATGATGGGAAGTGTATCATTATGACCAATAAATGCATATTTCAAATGCTGAGGTAGTGGCTTAAGCTCTAGTGTGGGAGGTTCCTCAATAGATGACTTCAATTTTGGAATCAGGGCCCTCTCTAGCCCTTGTAAGGGGACCATAGTGTGACGACCATATGGTGGGTGCGCATTCAAGTACCAGACAACCTCTTCTTCTTTCTCTTCATTCTCCCACTCTCTTTGTTGAACCAAACACCTTTCCAGGGGATCCTACACAACACTTGCTTGAAAACAATCATCAATTACATTATCTAAGATATCAATACAATAGCAAGTGTTATAATCTAAGGGGTATTCCATGCTCTTAAATACATTAAAAGTGACTTCTTCGCCTTGGAAACGAAGAATGAGCTTACCCTCTTGGACATCTATAAGAGTACGTCATGTTGCTAAGAAAGGCCTACCAAGAGTTATGGGGACTTTGTGGTCTTCCTCCATATCTAGCACAACAAAGTCAACAGGGAAGATAAATTTGTCCACTTTAACTAAAACATCTTCAATAATGCCCCTCGGATATTTGATAGATCGATCAGCAACCTGAAGGGACATATTGGTGGGTTTTGGTTCCCCTAGACCTAGACGCTTGAAAACAGAGAAGGGCATCAAATTAATGCTAGCACCAAGATCACATAATACCTTCTCGAAGTTTAAATCCCCAATTACACATGGGATAGTGAAACTTCCTGGATCTTTAAGCTTAGGAGGAAGTTTGTTATGCAAGATTGCAGAGCATTCCTCATTCAAACTTACTGTTTCAAAATCATCCAGTTTCCTCTTGTGAGTGATTATGTCCTTTAGAAACTTCCCATAACTTGGCATCTGTCTCACAATGTCAAGCAACGGCAAGTTAATGTGCACTTTCTTAAGTATATCAAGAAATTTTACAAATTGAGCATCTAACTTGCGTTGTACAATCCTACCTGGAAACGGAGGAGGAGGAACATATGCATTTACCTCTTGAGGTGAAGTGTGGATTGTCTCAGGTTGTGATTCAGGCACTTTCTCTTCAGGAGCTTTTTCTTTATCTTCCTTGGGTTCTTGAGGGTATGGTTCAAGTAGTGGTTTCCCACTCCTCAAGGCTATTGCATTAATTTGCTCTTTGGGGTTGATGATTGTATTACTAGGCAAAGTGTTAGGTGCTCTCACTGAAATGGCATTAGCAAGTTGTCCAATCTGTGCCTCTAGGTTCTTGATGGATGCATCCTGATTTTGGAGGCGGGCTTCTTGTTTCTGAAGATGAGCTTGAATTTGAGCATCATGTTTTTGAAGGGTGCTCTCGGTGCGAGTGATGAACTTGGACATCATCTCTTCAAGGGAAGAAGATTGAGGTTGTTGGGGCGGTAAAGGAGCTGGAGGTGTTGGTTGTTGTTGTGTGAATCCCGGAGGCTTTTTAGGAACTTCATTTCTCCAACTAAAGTTTGGATGGTTTTTCCATCCAGGATTGTACACATTGGAGTAGGGATTGTTCGGTCTCCCATAACTATTTCCCATGTAGTTCACTTGATCATAAGATTGTTGGAAGGGATTCCCAACTTGACATTCTGTGCTTAAGTGTGATCCAGCACATAACTCACACATAGGTGCATTAGCTTGTACCTGCATACAAGAAGTACTACCAATTTTGTCAAATTTTTTTGCAAGCAAATCAATCTTAGCCTCTAATGCCATGATGGAATCTAAAGAGTGAATTCCTGGAGTCCTTTGTATCGGGGCACGTTTGGAGTACCATTGATGGAAATTCGAAGCTAGCTCCTCAATGAACTCATAAACCTGCTCTGGAGTCTTGTTCATAATGGTACCTCCTGCAGCTGCATCTATCATAGAACGGTTAGTAGCAGAGATACCATTATAAAAAGTTTGCATCTGAAGCCACATAGGCAGGCCATGATGTGGACACTTCCTAAGCAAATCCTTAAACCTTTCCCATGCATCATAAAGCGATTCAAGGTCATTTTGCATAAAGGTAGTGATGTCATTCCGTAATTTTGCAGTTTTTGATGGTGGAAAATATCTAGAAAGGAAATACTTCATCAAATCGTCCCAAGTAGTAATAGACCCTGGGGCTAATCAGTGTAACCAACTCTTAGCCTTATCACGTAACGAAAAAGGGAACAATCTAAGCCTAATTGCATCATTAGAAACACCATTTAGCTTAAAAGTGTCACAGATTTCTACAAAGTTAGCAATATGGGAGTGGGGATCTTCAATAAGGTTACCTCCAAATTGAACTGATGTTTGTAGCATCTGGATAATGGCAGGCTTGATCTCAAAATTATTAGCTTGTATGGTCGGTCTTCATATGCTTGAGGTTGAGCCATCAAGGCTTGGTGTAGCATAGTCCCGAAGTGACCTAGGAATGGGAGCTTGCTCTCTGATAGGAGCTTGTTCTTGGAGTAAGATGTGCTCTTGTGGTGGGATTTGTCCATCATGGGGTGGAGTATTGGTTTCCATTTCAATATTTGTGGTGTGTGACCTGCGTAAATGTGAGATGGTCTTCTCAATCTCGAGATCAAGTGGCACTAGATCACCCCCACTAGCGCGGGTCATGCACTAATGCACCTGCACTAAATCAAGAACTCTTACACCTAAGATTAGTCAACCACAACAAAAAGAATGTAAAAAAGAAAAAAAAATTCTAGATCACAATAAATTCTTTGAGTCCTAATGTCACTCGCTGCCAATCCCCGGCAACGGCGCCAAAAACTTGACACGTTCCTACCCGCAAGTGCACGGGGTCAGAGTAGTAGTCAAGGTCGATCCCATAAGGATTGGTGAATGACCACTAGGACAATGATAGAACTTAACTATGTCTAAACTACGAGATGATATGAAATAATAAATTGTAAGCTAAAATAACTAAATAAGCTAAAAAGAAAGGAAAATAGCACTCAAGTCACTCAAATAAATAGAAGAGATAAGGTTCCGGTTCATCGCCCCCGTTCCTCACATGTAATCGAAGATCACATCACAAAATAATTCAACAATCATAATCAATCATGCCAACAAGGATAGAAAGTGTTGTGCTTTCTCAAGCCACAACCACCCTATTACATATCTATGGCCCTAACTATCTCTAGCTTAGAGTCTAATAGAATGTAATGCATTAAAGTCTATAAAGTTTCCTCCTTTATTGTTGAAGAGGTCAAATCGATCGTCTCTCGACCTACAATTTAATCTCCCGTTGTTCTATTGGGTCTAATACTGGATTATCTCTCGATCTCACCGGTATTTCCCACACCGAAAATCAGAACCCGGCCGTGGTTCAAGAATCCATCAATCAATCAATAACACAACACATACATTATGAATTGAATAAAAAAGGATGCAATAATTCAACACATTAGGATCGGGAAAAATTACCCTTCACCTTAGCACAAGATCTAGCCCATCAAATTCATAGCAAGAATATTAAAAAAAATAAGAGATTCCATAGATAAAGAAAATATCATTAGATAATACCCTTGATGTTCACAAATTCTTGCAAAAATTTAACTTCTTGAACCTCCGTCTCTAATTTACAAGAGAGATCTTGATGAATTGGGGAAGAGGATAGAGAAGAGAGAAAAAAAAGGGAGTGGAGGCTGCCTCGAGATATTAGAATAAGAGTTTTTACACTACCGCCTCGTGGATCGCTAGGGTTTCGGTAATGATGGGCTTCCCGTGTCAGCTTTGAAAATGATTCTTATTTTGACCATAACCTTTTCATCATAACTCCGATTAAGCTGATTTTGGATGCGTTGGAAATCTATTAAAAATATCTAAAACTTTGATGTTGAAAGCTTCTCCAAATTCATACCTTTTCTTGGTCTAAATTTCACTTCTTTCAGGCTCATATACTTTAAATATGCATTCTTTCTTTTTCCACTTTAACTTTTGCTCCTTTTTTCTCCTTTCTTCTCCCTTTAAGGTTATTCTTTTTCTTCATCCTTCATGATTATTTTTGTTTCTTGAGACCCTGAAAATTTTCACAACACAAAGGCAGTAACAAGAACAAAAAGGGAGAATTCTGACTGAAATTAAAGGTAAAAACTCTTATAAATCTTAGGAATAAGATGTAAAAGTCACACTTATCAATGAGCATATATGTGGCCGAATTCACTCTTTTCATTATTTTATATTCCTTCTATTAATTCCTTTGTATCGGATTTATCCAATTTGATTTTTTTACCTTGCATTAAGTACTTTAAATGAATCTTTTATCGGTTGTAAGCTATTTCTCTTTTGAAGCTTCATTGTGATGTCTCTAGAAATCTCTTCAAAGTTTCACGAGCACCTTTAGCCTTATTGACAAAAAAAATTAGTATATTACTTTATCAGTAAAAAGAAGTAAAAGAAACTATACTAGGAGATAAAATATAATATAAATCATACCTATTTGTTGTAATCTGATGGATATAAAACACGTCACCCAAGAAAGCATAAATAATTTTATGTTTATATGGTTTTAGCCAATTTACCTTCAAATATAAAATTAGTCTAGGCATGTTTTGGTAATCTTCCTCCAATGACAAGAGTCGTTCCTCGAATGTTTATTCACTTGTGGCACCTATCATATTTTTCCATTGTGACATAAAACCATGTGTGAATGATGAACGACTAGAGACTTTCTTCCAAATTTCCTCTACATTATTATTAACATGAAACCTACATAATAAATGTTTTGAAGTAGGTAAAATACCTTCCACAGCTGAAATGAGAGCAACTTTTCGATCAATAATAATGGTGGTTGGAAGCATAGATAGATCAATTAAGTTCTTCAACCTATTACGTACCCACAAATAATTTTCCTCCTTTTTCAGATGACATATATGCACATGCAATGTTAAAATTTAATTTTGTTGGTGTTGGTCCAACAATTTCGAGTAAGGGAATTCCATATCTATTCGTCTTATACATGCAATTCATTTTTAAAACAAAAGAAAATGCATGTAAAATATTATCTAATGCGGGATATGCAAATAGATGTTTGCTTATTACATTTGATTTCGGCTCACTTTCATGCCACTGAAGATAATGATTCTTAACCAACATACTTATAAAATGTTGTAACATTGTTTGACCTTCTATTTCTTTGGACCTAAGCTTCTATCAGGCATTATAAATATGAATTCTCATACTTACATTTCCTTTCAATTATTTTTGAAGAAACGATATGATTTTTCATGGTCTTATGTTAGATGTGATAAGTTCATCAACCAACTAAACTTCATTTTCTGTCAACTTACACAGAACAACATGCCCTTATTTATAATTTATCAATTCATGATTGTGTGTCTTGTTCCTAACTATCACTTGTTATCCACCATTATTATTTTCAGCACCAATAATAATATAAAAAGGGGCAAACATTTTTTTAAAACTTGTATTACGTATACCTTTGGTATCTATAGGTGTAGTAGGATGTATGTTCTACTTCTTTCACATCTTATCAAGACTCTACCTACCCCTATATCGTTTCTTTTTCTAGAACATTTGATGATCAAAATCATCTTATGAATTATACCCATTTCTTTAACCCATATTACAAGTTCTTCAATATCATCAAATATTTGTTCTATTACAAAAAAAAAATCTGATAATTTTGGGTGGTAAAACATGTTTTCTCCATATCTTAGAAAAAAAAGAGTTCACCATAATAATATAATAAGAAGTATTAATTTTATCAAACCAAATCCGACGACACAATTTATAATAATAATAAAAATAAAATTTACTAATTCACCTAAGTTGTAATTAATATTTGGAGAATCCATTTGCATTTCTTCTATGTATCCATAGCTTATCGGTATTCTAAATCCATCATCATAGTACGTTAGGATTATGAACTCATCATTGCACTTCATCATAGTGCCAAACTTGTCGTAGCTTGTCAAAGTTTCAAACTCATCGTAGGAGTTCCAAATTCGTCGTAGTTTAAAAGGCTTCCAAGTTCATTATTCACTGTAAGTGTTTAAAAAAAATGTGAAATTTTGAGGAATATTGAACAAATTCATGATTTTGAAATTTTCATATGGAAATATATAGTTCATTTTTGTATGACGAAGAATAAAATTCATGTTGTTGTTCACTTATATATAAGCATTCAGACAATAGAAACCAAAACGATACATTTATATTGGACAAAAAAATTCTTACCAATGCTTACGTCACTCCCTACCCATACCCTATATTTTTGACAAAAAAAAAAGTATGCACATAATTCATGTAATACCTCAAAATTTTGCTAAACCTAATCTTATATCTTTAATACCTTGATCTGATTCTAATCTTGAAAAAAATTTATTATAGCCTTATCCAAATTCCTAAATCCCAAAATATTAACCTAATCCCAATTGGTTACCAAGATAAATTATTTTTTGAAACCCAATCTTAATTCCGATAAATTTTATCACTAATCCTACCTATTTTATCTAATCAAAAAATTATCTAAAACTAATCTTAAACTTTATTTTTTCTTTTTCCTTTTCTTTCTCCTTTTTGCTTTTTCCTTTCTCCTTCTCCCACCTCCTTCTGCTAACTTGACTTCTATTTCTTACAACTTGCAAGAACCATCACCCTCACCCCCTACTGTAACCATCATCATCATTGACATCCCTCACCATCACCATCTTATGTTGTTGTTGCTGCCTTCGACTACTGCTACCCCTTCCATTTCTTTCTCATGCAACATACACACAACCATCACCATCTCATGCTGCATACCCCTTCCATTTTTCACCCAACACTCTACCATCACCTCTTGCCACTTTAGTTGAAAATTTTCCCCTGCCACTCCCTCATGTTGTTGCTAATGCCATTGTCACCCTCTACACCTCCTGTTTGCATGCCACCATGCCACACATATGTACATACATACATACTACTCATCTCTCTCTTCCTCTCTCATTGTTTTGCCTCATTTGTTGCCCAAATTGTGTCGAGCAACCCTCTTCCCGATCCACTCTTCTTCCTTCTTCTTCTTCCTCTTCCCCCTACTCTATTTCGTGCATCGAGAACCACCATCACCATCACCATCGTGCACCACCACAACCACCAAGCACAGCCCAAATCCTGGTGGACTAACCACAAAGGCCACCCCATCACTCCCCCTTAGCGTCAATGATTGTCGCCATTGACCACCGTCATTTTTACCTCTTATTTTCTCACATCCATCACATTTTTGTGAGACACATGGCTCGAGCATGGCCTCACGTACGATTGTGCACTACTAATTTTCCTTATTGCATGCCCATGCACCCTCGTAAACCTCGTGCACATCCGCTGCATGCCCATGTCATCTGTTCGTTATTTTCTTGCATAATCCATTATCAAGCAGAATCGTGCCTCTTCACACAAACTACCCTTGCACGATCCTAACTCACGGCCTAGGTGTGTACTACTTGCTACACACTTGTGTAGCCTCCCCATTTTAGTTGTGCATCCTCTTTTTCACCCCCAAACCTTACTCAAACACCACAAAAATTTCACCATAGCTCCACCACACTTCCACACAACTCAAGCTTCCCTTTAACTCTAGTTATTTTTATTTTTACCCTCCTTTACCTTAATTTTTCCCTTAATTATAATCTTCAAGCCTAACCATGCATTATCTTATTTTTCATAGTTGATTATCCAATGATCTAGGAGGAGAAGGTATATGATATTATGCATAGAGCCTAGTGTCTTTGTTGGTAAGGATACATGTCGTAGTTATGACTTTATGTGTATGCGTATGTGTATATGCTATATTGGACATGTGATATGGTTAATTTAATTGTGTGATATGATATATTGAGTAATGAGATTCAAAAGTATGCTTTTCGCATAAATGTTGGATATGGTATCTATGCAAATAATTGAGGATTATGTTTTGAATGGATATTGGAGATGTATATGTATTGCTATTGAGATTTATCATACCTTGGGAGAATATAGCATTTCTAACTACATAAGGGTATTATAGACATTTGAGGATAATTATGTGATTCTAATTATGTTATTAAATTTCTTGTCCTATATATTTATATGGGTCCTGAATGATAATCTTGAATATGCAATCAACTATAATAAGATATTAATCATTTAACGTAAAAGATCATGCGAGTCGACTAAGGTATTTATATGGGTCCATTCCACCCGATAATAATAGTGACTCAGGTGTCTTATTTCTGAGAGGTGCATTAGTCCATTCCACCATATTAAGAATAGTAGGGGCCCATACTCAACATGAATAAATATACAATTAAGAGATAAAATAATAATGGGAAAGATACTAATCATTTAAAGTGAAATACTACGTGAGTCAGGATCGTAGAGTCCGTTCCACCAGATAATAATTGTGGCTCATATGTCTCGTCCCTAAAAAGTGCTTTAGACCATTCCGTTAGTTTAAGAATAATGGCTCATAAGCATTTTGCTCTAAAATGTGTTGAGTCTGTTCCACCGGATAGTAATAGTAGCTCGGGTGTTTTGTCCCTGAGAGTTATTTCAGACCATTCCACTAGTTTAAGAATAGTGGGGTCCCTGAACTCAATATAAATAAAATATTGGAATATGATATATTTATATAGCGAGACTTGAAATCATTATTGACCTGGCACTATTTTATATTATCTTATGAACACTTATTCTTTGATGTAAATTCATGTATTATGTGTAATCCTACTTCGACTGTATTGTTATCTTACTAGTGCATCACGTACTGATCATCTATTTTAATGGTATTATTCTTTTCCACGAGTAGATGACCTAGATGTATTTGTATAGGTCAAAGCTGACTCATTGGACGAGTTTGCAACCTTTGATGAGTTATATGTGGAGGAGTGACTTTAGTATCAGGGTTATGGGCGAAGAATCATGTTATCTAGTTGATTTATTCGAGTACCTTTTTGGGCTCTTTGATTCATGGTATCCCTTAGTTTGTATTTTGTTATTATAATTCGGAGTTAACGTCCAAACTCGTATTGTATTTGTAAAAGTTCTTCAATTTCTAATTCACTTGTTTTACTATAAATGGTTTTAGCCTTGTGATTGATGTAAGGATGGTTGGACAAACTAGAATTATGTCAATTAGCCATCCTTACTTCAATTACGGCGGTAACACCCAATTTTTTTTATTCTAAAAATTGGGGTATTACACTTCAGCCATAACCACATACGACTATAATGTGTAGATAAGTTTTTGCCATTACATATAATAATTGTGTTTGATAATTTGGCCCTATACACTCATTCCTCTATAATTATCTATATCTATATATATATATAATTTTTTATGCGTAATGGTAAAAATTACCGATGATAAAGTAGGGGACCGACAAAAACCACCGGTGGTAGAGGTAGGGGACCGACAATTCTTGTCGGTGGTGGAGGTAGAGAAGCGGTAAATATTGTCGATGGGGGAAGTCAGCGATCAGTGTGGTGGAAAAATCAATGGTAAGGTGCCAGTGTGACACAAATTATTGATAGGGTGTGGGTCGTTGTGGCACATAATATAGGTGGGGTGAGGGTTCATGTGGTAAAAATTATCAGTAATCAATGATAATAATGGAAAATATTTTTTTGTTGACTAAAAAAGTGTTCTCCAAATAACAAAACTCAAAGGAAATACACATATACAAAGAAGATAAACAAGATGCATAATTTGTTTCTCTAACAATGGAGAAATTATATATGTTTAAAAAAAACCTAGTTTCCCGTACACATACTGAGATTATAACTAGCTCCCTCCACACACGTTGTGTATAGTGTTAGTGTACACGCATGCTATGACGGTAACAGAACTCAATACTGAACCAAATGAAGAAAATATATCATACAATTCAAACTTTTTTGGTATTCCATGCTCCCTGATTTCTTCCATTATTGTAGAACTAACCGTGAGTTGTCAAGTCATGAAGCAACAGCAGCGTCAACGCTATGAGTAGAGGTGGCAATCAGGTCAGGTGGTCGGGTCATAGCGGGTCGGGTTGTTGCAATTCCAGGTCATTTCGGATTAATTTACCAGATTAGTTTTAGGTTAAACAAACTCGAGTTTAGGTCATTTTAGGTTAACTTGACTAGTAAGATCGAGTTGACTTCGGGTCATTTTCTAGTTAATATGACTAGGTGGGATTGGTCTGTTAAGGTCATTTCGTACAATTTGACGGGTTGGTCCCGTTGGGTCCGAGTTGTTTCGGGTTAACTTGATGGATCGGGTTATTTCGTTCAATTTAACTGGTTGGGTTTGAGTAATTACGGGTTAACTTGATGGGTCGGGTCAAGTCGAGTTTGATGGGTTGAGTCAAATTCAAGTCCAAGTAATTATCATTTATTATATTATAAATATTAGAAACAATCATAAGATTACTAGTACAGATAAATGAAATAAAAATATTAGATGCGCTTTATTTTCATAAGTAAATAATAAAGATATTTATAAATTTTAACAATAAAAAATATTCCATAATTTAATCTAACAAAGATATCTATCATTTATTTGATTACTTAAAATATTTGATTGCTTAAAAAAATTATAATTTTATAAAATAATGATGATCATAATATGACTATACAGTGTATAATTATCACTTATTATATTGTAAATATTAGAAAGAATCATAAGATTACTAATATACATCAATGAAATATGAATATTATATGTGATTTATTTTCACAAGTAAATAATAAATATATTGATAAATTATAACAATAAAAACCATTACATGATTCAATATGATAAATATATTTATGATTTATTATCATTTAATTGATTACTTAAAAAGATAAATTTATAAAATAAATGTGATCATAATATAACTATATAATTTATAATTATCATTTATTACATTGTAAATATTAGAGATAATCATAAGATTACTGGTACAGATAAATAAAATAAGAATATTATATGCGATTTATTTTCACAAGTAAATAATAAAGATATTTATAAATTTTAAGAATAAAAAATATTACATGATTCAATCTAACAAAGATATTTATTATTTATTTGATTACTTAAAAAAATTATAAAATAAACGTGGTCATAATATGACTATACAATGTATAATTATCATTTATTACATTATAAATATTGGAGACAATCGTAAGATTACTAGTACACATTAATGAAATAAGAATATTTGATGTGTTTTATTTTCACAAGTAAATAATAAAGCTATTTATAAATTTTAATAATAAAAAACATTACATGATTCAATCTAACAAAGATATTTATCATTTATTTGATTACTTAAACGATTTGATTACTTAAAAAAATTATAATTTTATAAAATAAACGTGATCATAACATGACTATAAAATGTATAATTATCATTTAATACATTGTAAATATTAAAGACATCATAAGATTACTAGTACACGTCAATGAAATAAGAATATTAGATGTGTTTTATTTTCACAAGTAAATAATAAAGATATTTATAAATTTTAACAATAAAAAATATTGTATGATTTAATCTAACAAATATATTTATCTTTTATTATTATTTATTTAATTATGTAAAAAAGAGAATTTTATACAATAAAGATGATCATAATATGAGTATATAATGTATAATTATTAATTATTACATCGAAATTATTAAAAATAATCATAAGATTACTAATATAAATAAATAAAATAAAATAATTATATATAATTCATTTTTATAAATAAATAATAAAAATATTAATAATATTAATAATAAAAAATATTATATAATTCAGTCGAATCGCTTTTATGAAATCATCAAATAAACAGATATCACATAATATGAAAAGCGATGTAGCCAATAGTTGATGGATGTGCTATCGGTATGTGCATGCACATGCCCACACAGGTGTAGCTCAGTTGGCTGAGGCACGGGAGTTGATACAAGTGGTCCTGGGTTCGAGTTTCGTGGTAACCGCAGCGTGAGAGTTTCAACCCTCCTTTGTGGAGGTGGCTCCTTGTGAGTACTACGGATTGACCACCGTGAGTTTGGCCGCTAAATCACAGTAATTTACCTCCTCCACTAATGTCGGGCCGGGCGTGGAGCCCTGAGGGCGAGGGTATCGTCTTTTGATACAAGGTATGTGCATGCACATGCTGACTTTCGTCGGAGGTCACTTTCTGACACAGCCTAGCTTTTCTCTCTGTAACGAATTATATGGCATGCAGGGCATGTGGTTCCCCAGGCATAGAAAATTTGATCGGTGAGGCAGGTGGCATGCATTCAATCAACGTACTTATATTACATCTTCGATATATTTTTAATATAATTATAATATATTTTTATAGTTTAAGTATAATATAATTAATTATAAGCATATTAGAATTGTATTGAAATAAAAAGTACACTGCCCGGTTGGATTCACTATTTTTATGATTTATGAACAGTAACATCCCTAGCTAAATCCAATCTAGCTAGCTCAGATATAACTACGTTCATCGAATTGTATTTCATAGAACGGTAGTGTACGGTGCTTCCTATAATTTTTTTTTCACTTGGCTCACACGCTAGTAGAGGCATGTTCGGACCATAAGTCCATGCACAGTAATTTTTTTGTTTAATTAATAAATAAAAATGGTTATATACCTGTATATACACACACATGTATGTATAAATATATATATATATATATATATATATATATATATATCTACATTATAAAATATTTTACCTACCATTGGAAAGCAAAAGAAACCATCAACATTATAATTATATAGACCCATCTGAAAAATATATCAGTCGGTCTAAAATCTCTTAAGCCAAATATGAACGAAATTATTAGAAGTAAAAGATAACCTAAAATATAAACAATAAGATTTGTTATGCTATATTTTTTTTTTAAAAAATGGGGGAGGAAGAAGAAGAAGAAGATAAGAAATGGTTGGAGGAAGAAGATGGGGGAAATGAATGAGCATCGATGGGTCTTTTATAGACCCGTCCAACAAAAAAAGGAAGAAAAAGGGATACGATTTACCAGATAAATTATTTTTCTGTATTACTTTATCTAATCTAAATATGTTATACTAAAAGTTTGCATAACCTTTTTTAAACTAACATTATCCTATTTTTTTTTATATAGTACACTCCATGGCTATTGAGAATAGAGCATTCAATATCTTTCACCTATCAGGTCAAAGATATCTAGAATGAAAAGTTATTGCACTAGCACATCTAAAGGCTAGAGCCTTCATCATGATATTGCAACAAATAATAATGCAACAGAGGAAGAAAAAGGTAAGTGCAATAATATTTATTCTCTAACATCTACATGAAAGTATGATAATTGAGTACTTATTAGAAGAAGATCCCAAAGAATTATGGGATAGTGTAGTAGAGTGGTACGGGCACCAAAATATGGTCATCCTCCCAAAAGCTCAATATGACTAGATCCATTTAAGGTTTCAAGATTATAATAGTATAAGTGATTATAACTCGGCTATATATCGAATAACGTCCCGACTAAATGTGCAGACATGCAGTCACCAATAAGCAAATGCTAGAAAAGACACTCTCCACTTTTCATGCATCAAATGTCTTATTGCAAGAACAAAATAGACTAAGAAATTTTAAGAAGTATTCAAACTAATACAAGTTTTTCTTGTGGCTGAACAAAACAACGAGTTGTTGATGAAAAATCATAACTTAAGATCCACTAGTTCCACATCATTACCTGAAGCTAATGCTACACAAAAGGGTGGAAATAGGCATTACCACAAATAAGGGCATGGTAATTATCATGGTCGAGGTTGTGGTAGAGGTTGCCTTAATAACCATAACCATGGAGGTATGGGTTTTAAAGAAAATACAACTTTGAAACAACATATATCAGGGGTGCATAAGAGATTCCTTAGAAAGACAAAAACATTATGTTATAAATGTGGTATGACTGGACATTGGGCTTACACTTGTATAACTACCAAACACTTGGTAGATTTATACCAAAGATTCATCAAGGATAAAGGGAAGAATTTTGAAGTTAATTTCACTAATAATTCCACCACCCCTATGCCCACTCTACAAATTGCTCATTAATTCATGGATAACACTAAAAATAGTGATGAATTTGCCATAATAGGGAATACTACCAATTAAGAGAATATTATTTCTGCTATCTTTCTATTTTTTTTTAATATGTGGTATTTTGTTCTCCATTAGTATGTTGTAAAATATCTTTTATTAGCATGCCATTTTATGATTTATATAGTCCTTGTTTATGTTATCTTATAACTTTTGTTATTGATGAATATGAAGTTTATTTTTTTTAATACCCCAATAATTATTCTTTATCCTTAAAATTGAAGATATTGACACATTTGTAAACCAATCCAATGGTAAAGAAAAATGTTTGGTAGACTGCACCACTACACACACTATCCTAAGAAACAAAGAATACTTTTCTCTGCTACAATATATTGATGGTAATGTAAACACTATATCTGGTGATGCCAAGCTCATAGAAGGCTCTAGAAGAGCATATGTGTTGCTCCTTGAAGGGATAAAATTAATAATCAATGACACACTATATTTGAGCAAATCTTGAAGAAATTTATTGAGTTTTAAAGACATGCATCAAAATGGTTACCATATGGAAACCTTGAATGAAAATGGGAAAGAATAATTGTGTATTACGATACATAAATCTGGCAAGAAATGTACTCTTGAGAAAATGCTAGCATATTCCTCAGGATTATATTATAATAATATAAGTCTAATTGAAATAAATATAGTCTCTAACTAGAACTTAGAAGACAAGAAAACAATCACTTTATGGCATGACTATTTGGGTCACCCAAGCACAAGAATGATGTATAGAATTATTGAACATTCAATCGGTCACTCATTAAGAAGCATTAAAGTTTTAAAGTCTTGTGATTTATCATGTGCTTCCTATTCACTTGGAAAGTTAATTATAAGGCCCTCCATGAATAAGATTGCCACTGAGCCTCTAAAATGTTTAGAAAGAATACAAGGAGATATTTGTGGATCGATTATCCCTCCATATGGGTCATTTTGATATTTTATGGTGCTAATCGATGCATCTACACATTGGTCACATGTAAATCTATTGTCTGGTAGAAATGTGTTATTCGCTAGCCTTTTGGCTCAAATCATTCAATTAAGAGCCCAATTCTGAGATTATATAATAAAGAAGATAAGGCTTGATAATGCTGGTGAATTTACATCCCAAGTATTTAATAACTATTGCATATCAATTGGGATTGATGTGGAGCACCCAATGGCTCATGTTCATACACAAAATGGTCATGCTAAATCTTTAATTAAGCGATTGCGATTGATTGCTCATCCATTGCTGATGGGTTCCAAATTACTATCATCAGCTTGGAGATATGCAATATTACATGTAGCAACTTATTTCAATTAAGACCAACTACTTATCATAAATACTTCCCATTACAATTGGTATCTGGTAAAGAACAAAATGTATCACATCTAAGAATATTTAGTTGAGTTGTGTATGTTCCTATTGTTCCACCACAAAGATCGAAAATGGGTCCACAAAGAAGGCTGGAAATTTATATTAGTTTTAAATCCCCATCAATTATTAAGTATCTTGAACCAATGACTGGTGATATGTTCATAGCATGGTTCACTAATTGTCATTTTAATGAAAAAATATTCCCAACCTTAGGGGAAGATAATAGTAAAGTGGACACATATACAAAGGAGATTACATGGAATGCAACAATTTTATCTTATCTTGATCCATAATCAAACTTGTGTGAACAAGAAGTGCAAAATATTATACACTTACAAAATGTATCTAATCAATTATCTGATTCATTCACTGACATCAAGAAAGTGACAAAGTCACACATTCTGGCAATGAATGCTCCTACAAAAATTATAGTTCCTACTAAAATTTTAGATAGGACTCCTACAAATGAAACTATAGTATGTCAAAAGTGTGGTAGACCATTTGGTTCAAAAGATTTGAGACCAAGAAGGATGAGAAAGTAGGACAACATACCAAATGATAATAAAACTGTTCCTTCCATTGAATAAAAGGATTATCATACTTCAAAGGCTGATGATACCACCTCAGAAGAGGTGCATGATGATAGAAATACCAATAATCATGAGATATCAATAAATTATGTTTTCAAAGGAGAACAATTTGATAGAAAAGACACCATAGTATATGAATTATTTGCATATTCAGTTGCATGTGAAATGATGCCAACTGAAAATGATATTGAGCCAGGGGTGATAAATGAATGTCGACAAAGACAAGATTGGCTAAAATGGAAAGAGGCAATCCAATTAGAACTAAAATCCCTAGAAAAAGGTGATGTATTTGGACATATGGTCCTTACACCAAGAGGCACAAAGCTAGTACGCTGCAAATGGGTGTTGTAGCCCAAGGTTTTGCTCAATGCCTAGGAAATATTATGAAAAGACATACTCCCCAGTTGTTGATGCAACGACGTTGAGATTATTAATTAGTTTAGTTGTCTTTCAAAGACTAGAGTTGCGCCTTATGGATGTTGTGACTAAATATCTATACGGATCACTTGATACAAATATCTATATGATAGTTCTATAGGGACTTAAACTGTCTTAATCTCATAAATTGAAGCCTCAAGAAATGGTTATATAAATTTAATAAAATCAGTATATAGATTAAAGCAATCTAGACGTATATGGTATAACTATCTCAGTAAATATCTTCTTAAAAGAGGACTTAAAAAGGATCCAATTAGCCCATGTGTTTTTATCAAGCGATCTCATTTTGGATTTACCATTAGTACAGATTATGTTGATAACTTTAATATCATTGGAACACATAACGAGCTCGAAAGTAATGCAAGAAATTTGATAAAAGAGTTTGAGATGAAAGATCTCAGAAAAATAAAGTTTTATCTTGGTTTACAGATTGAGCACATGAAGGATGATATCTTTATCCATCGATCAACATATTCTACAGAAATTTCACATGGATAAAGCTCACCTGCTCAAACCTCCAATGGTGGTTTGATTGCTAAATATAAAGGATGATACATTCCTCCCTCATGAGGAAAATGAAGAAATCCTTAACTCTTAAGTACTATATTCAAGGGAAATTGGGGAATTAATGTATTTGGCCAACAATACACACCTCGACATTGTCTTTTCTGTTAGCTTATTTTCAATACATATTTTAGAACCAACAAGAAGGCATTGGAAACACTACCTCAAGGTACCCATGATCTTGGACTATTTTACCAAAGACATGCAAATGACACTATCATCAGATATGCAGATGTAGGGTACTTATCAGATACACACAAGGTAAAATCTCAATCCAGTTATGTGTTTACATTTGGAAACATGAAAATATCATGGAGATCGAAAAAGCAAATTGTGACTACCACATCATCAAATCATGTAGAGTTAATTGCCCTATATGAAGCTAAACGAGAATGTGCATAGTTGAAATCAATGATTCAATGCATACAAAAATGAATGTGGTATGAAAGCTATCACGGATTATCCCACTTTAATATATGAGGATAATACAACTTGTATTACTCAAGTAAAGGAATGATACATCAAAGGAGATAGAACAAAGCATATAGCACCAGATTTTTTCTCCACTCATGATCTAGAGAAGGAAGGAATGATCAATATCCAACAAATCCAATCATTCGGGAATCTAGCTGACTTATTCACAAAATCTTTACCTCCTAGAAGATTTGAAGAATTGGTACATAAGTTGGAGATGTGTTATTTTCAAGATGTATGTTAAATTGAGGGGGAGCATTATACGCACTGTACACTTTTTCCCTCCATTCAGGTTTTTTCCCATTAGGTTTTTTTCTGACAAGGTTTTTAATGAAGCATTATATCTAAAGCATATAAATGTGACAAATAAGCATTTAAGGGAGAGTGTCATGGTTACTTGGGTGAATGTTCATCTCAATAAGTATCATATGCATTTAATGCATATATAAATACTTACTCTTCCTCCTAGATTTTCTGATATGTGTATTTGTCTTCTATACCATACAATGTATATAAATAGCTAGTAGATAAATGTAAATTTTAACTTTTAGAAAAGAAATTACTACTACATTTTACTAATTCAAGAGTTTACAAAACATCATAGAATTACATATTTCTCAACAAAATTATATATATCTAAACAAACCTAGTTTCCCATGCACGTACTAAGATTATAACTAGGTTCCTCCAGACACGTTGTGTATAGTGTATACGCATGCCATGACGATAACAAAACTTACTCAATATTGAACCAAAAGAAGAAAATGTATCATACAAGTTAGAATTTTTTGGTGTTCCATGCTCCCTGATCTCTTCCATTGTTGTAGAACTAACCATGAGTTGTATGGTCATGAAGTAGGAACAACGTAGACGCTATGAGCATTAGATATAAATAGTGTTATATTTTTGGGATCTCATGATGCGTGAATCTATATGTGTGTGTGTGTGTGTGTGTGTGTGTGTGTGTGTGTGTGTGTGTGTGTGTGGAATGAATGAAAGATCAATGTAGAAAATAGGTTGAAATAGAACTATTACGACTCAAAATGACTCATTAAAATCAAACTCTAGTTCCACCTTAGATGTGATCGATCACCTACTGATTCCATACATCTTGAGGCATGAACACATATTAAGCCCATATATTTTTGGACCACTGACTCAATACATATGGAATGTGACTCATAACTATATAGATTGGTATTATTCTAGAACTCATAGGTATGTATTCGCAAAAATGGATGAATATTTTGCTAAACATCCAAATGATGAGCATCAAATTCCAACAGAAAGAAGTCTTAATGAAGCACGTAAAACTCTCCGCCAATTCTATTGGAGGGGAGAGTCAACTCTAAAGTATCAGCAGCTAATTACATATATTGAAAATATTGTGCGTGATTTAGGATTTACTCTACCTGTGTGTGGGCATGGGCTTGGGTGTGGATGTGGATGTGGGTGTGGGTGTGTGCAATGACCTTGATGTATTATTATATGATTATGTATTTTGATTAATATATTTTTGTTACAATTATAGAATATAATTTTTATTTTATTTCATGATTAATAAAATATAATCCAGTCCACATTGAACATGTTGAGCACCGAGATACTTAAGCTAAATAACATATAAATATATCTGACTACCATAGGTCGGATACTTAAATTATTATGGAAAGGTAACAAGAAAATAAACACAAATTTATAAAAATTCATAATGTTGATGTTTCAAAGGTCAAATACAAATAAACTAAGAAAAAATTACAATAATTCTAGATAAAAGTTGATTCTAAAGATAAAGGATGTGGCTCTTGTGTGCAATCATGTACTAATGAGCTTCATTGTTGGAATCTTGAAAAATATAGTTTATTTCATATCAAAAGACTACTATCATGATATTTGTTCCAATTTGCATGTAGTGGTGGGAATGGGAAAATGTCCAAAAGATATCCCTATCAATCACAAAAATTTAAGAACTAACATTAATATAATATTGGAATGAAAAAAAAAAGTCATAACACACCCATATACCGATATATATAATTACACGTCTTCTAAAAAAATATATAGTCTCTTCATTTTTAAGACCTTGAATTTCGTGTTATTCCACTAAAGGTATGAATTAACTACACACAATTAACAAGTAATATGCAAATAACACACAATAACGAGTTGTAATGACATAACCAACATCTGGCATTTCCATCCAATATGTCACCAAAGCTATAATATTATTGGTGGCTCTTGTGTTGTCATATTGGTGGCTCTTAAAGAGGTGTTCTCTATAAAACTATAATATTAAATATCTCTCTTGCCAATTGATTATGTATTGTTGGTGGCTAGCTTATAATAGCTTTTATGGAAATATGAAGTAAATGAGGTGCAGTCTCTATTTGTTATTGCAATGTCCACTGTTAGTGATTAATCAACCCATCTATGTCGAGTTTCTTCCAGAATAGATGAATAACCGACAGGGAGATTGACATGTGTGTGTATATATATATTAATCTTGTGCGTACATGGTAACATGTGCATAAGCCGCATGCAATATCTATATAAATCATCATCGGTACCTACATAATTACCTATTGGATACTATTTGTTGATCAACTCTATTGTATATAAAAAAAATTTGATATCTCAAAGTTTCATAAAGAGTATTGTAGTAAAATTGTGAGTATTGAATTGAGACCTCTCTAACAATACATTTATTTTATAACGTTGCAATTTTTAAAAGGTGTGTATTTATTTTAACAGCGTGTTGAACCTGTCTCATAATATCTCTGTCAATTTCTTCAAACTTGTTTGGCGTTGCATGCTCCCTGATATCTTCCATTATTGTAACTGACCGTGAGTTGCCCGGTCATGAAGCAGCAGCGGCGTCGACGCTATGAGCGTCAGAATGATACAAACAATGTTATGTTTTTGGGATCTCATGACGCGCGGATATAAATATATGTTATGTATATGGAATGAATGAAAGAGCAAGGTAGAAAATAGGTTGCTTTTTGGTTTAAAAAAAAAAGTCACTAATGATATGAATAATCAGTCAGATCCATAAGCTAGCTACTAGCTAGGCAGGGCTGTAGTTAAAAAAGAGCCGGGACCCGTCGAAATGAACAAATTATTGGGATTAACTTAAATCATGGGATAGCCAATCGACGTGCAATTCTGTATGTGCATGTACATGCTGACTTTCGTCGGAGGTCGCTTTCAGACACGAGCCTTGCTATACTCTCTGTTACGAATTATATAGCATGCAGAGCATGTGGTTCCCCAGGCCCTATGCATCGAGAATTTGATCGGTGAGGTAGGTGGCATGCATCCAATCAACGTACTTATATTACATCTTTGATATATTTTAAATATAATTATAGTATATTTTTATAGTTATAAGTACAATATAATTAATTATAAGTATATTAAAATTGTATTGAAATAAAAAATACACTGGCCGGTTGGATTCACTATTTGTATGAACAGTAATATCCCTAGCTAAATCCAATTTAGACAGCTCAGATATAATTACGTTCATCGAATTGTATTTCGTTCATAGAACGGGAGTGTAGCGTAATATTATCATCTCGGTAATAGTAGTATTATTAAACGCTTTATATCCCTTTTTAAACAATTTTTGTTCTCATTCCTATTCCTATGATATAGTATTCATTTGGAGATGTATAACGAATATACAAAAGTTGATTGACGGTGCTTTTAAATATTAAATATACTCATTTTTACTGTACATCTTAGCAATATATAGCGCCTAAGATCATCCACAACAGAGGTGAAAAAAAATTTTTTACCTGTTGATCCGACTCTAACCTTTACAACAGCAGCTTAAAAAAATCAATAAACAGAACAAGGTGCAGGAAATTGCACCGACTCAATAATTTTGATAGAAACAAAATAATTAAATATTATAATTATTTCCTATAAAGTGTACTGTAAAATAGGTAAGATATTTTAAAAAAAAAGTGTATTGATTTTTTTTTTCACGCCTTTGTTGTGGGTGCTCTGAGGTTATAACACTTGAGCATTTTCTCCGTATTTAAGGTGACTTGGACCAGAAAATTGATTAGGGAAACAGCCGTACTTCCATTTTTTCTTCCATATAAAATTTGATTTCTAAGAATTTTATTGTTCGTTCTTTCTTTCTTTCTTAGAATTTATTTGGTATAAGGGTAGAAAAAATTTCCTTATATTTTGCATCTTTTATATTAAGTATTTAATAAATATACGTCACCTGACAAAAAGACTTTACGAAACCTATCCATCTAAACGTATCCTCCTTATACGTCACCTGACAAAAAGACTTTAAAAAAAAGTCTCATTATCCTCATATACCCATCTGAACGTGACCTCCTTATCTCTGATAAGAGGAAACTGTTTAATAAACCCTTCTAACTGCTCCACTTTCTTGACTTCCCAATAAAAAAGAAACCGTCTCCACCATAGGATCCATGTCCATTGTATTCCTTCCCATCTTCCCATACCAACTATCTTCTCTTCCTGTTGGCCAAAAACTCTAAAGAGTCTTGGGAATAAGGTTCTCAACGCTCATGAACCTGTCCAATCATCATGCCAGAAGTTAACAGTTCTCCCATCCCCTACAACAACTGACAATCCCTCCTTCAGAATAGGATTCACACTTCCCACCTTGACTATTTCCACCCACGGCGACCAACCTCTCTGAGTATCTAGGTTGTGCATACCCCCATACTGGTCTCCATAATGAATTAAGGATATAACGTTCTTCCACGAAGCACCATCGACAGTGTAGTACCTCCACCACCATTTGAATAATAAAGAATTATTCTTCATGGTTAGATCCCCCACTCCGAGACTTCCCAAATATTTAGGCATCTAAATCACACTCCACTTGCCTAAAGGTAGATTTTTCCTGTCCTCATTTTGACTCCAGAAGAAATTACGTTGAATACTAATAATTTCTTTGACCACGCCCTTCGGAATCCTAAAGAGACTCATATAATATATGGGTAAGATGTTATGAACACTTTTGATCAGAACCAATCTTCCTACTCTATAAAAGACTTTCGATTTCCACCCTGCTAGCTGCTTTTTCACTTTATCGATCACTAGTTTCCAAGTCTGACTTCTTCCCTCTTTTGCCCCTTATACGGAAGGCCTAGAGAAATGGAATGCAGTTTACCAATGGCACATCCCAAAATGCCAGCCGCCTCCCTCTAAAACTGGTCATCCACACCAAGACCTATGAGTTCCGTTTTAGCAAAATTAACCCCAGCCCAGACCCGAGAGCAAGTAAAAACAATCAAGTAATCTCCTCTAATTTATGATATTCTCTGTAGATGCCCTGTAGAAAATCATTGTGTCATCAGCAAACTAGAGATGAGTGATATGACACCTATGCCTCCCCACTCTTAAACCTTGAATCAACCCCTTGTCAACGCCTCTTCTGATAATCTGGTTAAACACCTCCACAACAAGAACAAACAAGAAAGGAGATATTGGATCCCCTTATTTAAGCCCCCTACCCATAGAAAATGGGGGAGTAGGGGACCCATTCACGAAGATCGAGATACTAGCAGTCGAAATACACTCCTTAACCCATCCCCTGAAAACTCCGCTGAACCCCATGATCCTCAAAATACTATCCACAAATTCCCATCTGATAATATCATAAGCCTTCTGAAAGTCCAATTTGATCATAACCCCTTTCACACCCTTCCTCCTCCTAGACCACTGCATAATTTCATTAGCTACCAATGCCCAATCCAAAATACTTCGTCTTTCAATGAATGCTGACCGGGAATCACCTATCAAATCATCAACCACCTGCTTCAGTCTCTAGGCAAGAATCTTCGAAATCACCTTACAGATGCATCCTACCAGACTAATGGGTCGAAACCGATTCACCTCTTCTGTGTCATCCACTTTGAGGATCAGAGTTACCAAAGTTGTATTGATTGAAGGCGATAATCTGTTAAAGCGGAAAAATTTCAGGACGACTTTTGTAAATTCCTTCCCAATTACACCCCGCATCTTCCGAATAAAGCCCATATGATACCCGTCATAACCTCATGCTTTCATAGGATCACATGACCAAACTACCTTCTTGACGTCCTCCTCTATAGGGATGGTATCAAGAGCCAAGCTCTTCTCACTCACCAACTTATTAAAGCCTTCCTCGCTAATCTCAGTATCAGGAAAATCTTGCTTCTCATACAAACTCTTGTAAAAAGAGATAACGATCGCCTTGATCTCTGCCACTTCTCTATACTCCTTTCCGTTGTGAACAAGCTTATTGATGAAAGCTCTCTTCCTTCTAACGTCTGCAATAGCATGGAAATACTTGGTGTTCCTATCTCTCTCCTTAAACCCTCTTACCCTGAAAACCTGAAGCCAATAAGCATCCTTCCTCTTATGCCATTTCCATAACTGACTTTGTAATGCCGCCTTTCTAGCAAGCTCCGCTTCATTACTGTCACCCCCATTTTAGCCTCCATAGTATTCTCTTTATAATTAATCGAAAGAGTTCGAGGTATTAATATAAAGGTATATCATAAAAATAAATAAATTTTTTTATCCAGAATTCAATGATTCTTAATATGCTGGTAAAAACTATAATATTCCTTCCTTACATCATGAAACGGAAGATGGAAACGGAGGGATTAGTACTGTATCGACGATGCTATCATCTAATTAATTAGTTAACGGAAGAATGAATTAATGAAGCTGCAGCGTATCCGCGTGTTCCTAAGGACTTGGACCGCTTCCATACCTAGATGAATGAATGATTTGTAGAGCGAAGCAATCGGATTTGCCGATATTTCAGCTGGCGTGGTATTTGATATATATATATATATATATATATAATTCAAGGCATGCGGCGTGATGCTATATAGAAGTTTTGGCCTTTCATATATGCAAATCTATATCATTAGACATTCAGTATTTGACTAAAATTCCCCGGCCTCTCCCCCCTTCTTTTTCTCCTTGTTAAGGAGGCCTAAATATATTAATCCATTATATCGGTAGCCCTTTAAGATACATAAATATCATAAATATCACGCGTATAAAAGTACATTTAGCTGGCCATACGTAAGAAAGGAGCTTATATAAGTTTCTGTCCGGCTAGCACTGGACAGCTGTCTGGCTCAAGCAGTCCGATATGGATAGTTAGTGAGCTAGAAACTGAAGGAATATGAGTAGCACAGTAATATTCTAATACGTTGCATCTGTGGTCTTCAGGTAGTATAATAAAAGATGGTATCTCATGAAACACGGGCTTTAATTTTGTCCGATGCACCGATTTGTTTTCCCATCTTCTTTACCCGTATGTTCTCTACTTCGAAGATACTATCAGTCTGCGATAAACCCTGTATGCTACCAACAAGCGGTATCAAAGCATTTCGGTCTCGAGGCTTTGGATCCTTTTAACGATCTTGCAGATCATCCTTGATTTCAGATCTATCTTGTTCTCGGTTCTACGGTGTGAGATGACAGAAACCGAGTTTGAAATAAAAAAATATTTTCGGAATGTACCGGAGTGCCGTGCATAAGTGGTTTGACATTGATAGAGAAACTCGATAGATCAATTAATTTCAATCTGTGACCGGATCGAGGGACTGCGCTCAATAAATCAAACAGCAGGGAGGCCTAGCTAAAGGGAAGAAAGAAAGACCTTCCGACCGTAAGAACGCGCGAGGGAAATTATCAGAGGGAGTAGAGAGGGAACCTGCTGTGATCCTCGTTCATGATTTTAGCTCCGTCGTCACACCTCGATCATATATATATATATATATATATATATATATATATATATATAGAGCGCAGATCCCGCCCCCTCTAACTACTTTAGAATTAAAGGGAATTCAAAGATATAGTATATAAAAATTAAAATACTGAGCTAGCAAACGACTAGAACAGAAAAGAGTCTAATTGTTGCTCACGACTTCTGTTGATGAAGGTACATAAAAGAAACTCCGTGGAAGCTCATTTTGTTGACAGCGATGTCGATTCTAATGTCTTTTCTTTTCCGCCGATCACATGCGCTTTCTTTTCCATGTTCGTGATTTGGAATTGGAGGCATGAGAATTAAGATATGTATGACATGTTCGTGATTTGAAAAAAAAAAAAAAAAAACTTATCTCCGTAGGCACCCTTGTCGCCCAATAGGTGTAGCTACTCGCTTGCGGGTAGGGCCATGAATGCCGTTTAAGGTGTCACCGTACTGATAAGATCAAAGAAGATTGGCAGTTTATATGCTTTGCAGCGCGCGTAATAAGGTTACAGGTTCTGCAGTCGCTTCTTCGCCGGCCTTTTCAGGCGTAGGTGTCACAAAATTATGGCATTATATATGAGGTCGTGACGTATGGACAAGACGGGCACGGTCTCATCGAGTAAGAGAGAATTTGCTATGTTGGGCACCAGTCGCTCCACTCTAGCTTAGCTTTTAATTTTGCGAACACGACGCTTTTGGTTAACTGACGTACGTGGGCGGTCAATTTCTTTCAACACGGCAGCAACAAATATATATGGCGGCCTCCGCCGCCGCCGTCCCTTGGGCCGGTGCGAGGTAGTATCTGCTTTCATTCACGCATAGTTTTCTCTAGGAATACATGATTATATCATATGGGGGCCTATTTTCTCAAAGCACTAAAACAATGTATTCGGTGTAATCTTGGTTTGGAAGGCTATGATTGAATGAAACGCCCGCGTACAGATTACACTGCTTCGTATTGATAATGGTTTGGGGGTTCGCTTTTCATCAGTGCGTGATGCAAGAAGGATGGAATAGTCGGACACCGCGTTTGTTTTGCGTCGAAAGACCTCGAGAAAGTTACGGAGTTGCTGAACTCGGTTTGTATTCATTGATTCCCTTCTCCGTAGTTTCATAGCCAACCACCTACTTGGTCCGAGCAACTCCCTGTGTCTTTACTTCTTACCGCCTAAGTTCCTTGCGCCCGTATCCTTGATGGCATCTCCCTCCTCTGTTGTTCTTCCCAATTTAGATCCCTTAATCAAGTAACTATATCTTATTAAGAAAAGGGAACATAAATACCGTTTTTACTTCTGATCATGGGTGGACTTTTTATATCATTAATTTCATAATATCATTAAGCATTCCAGAAAAGCTGTGAAATCATAGCTCAAAGCTCAATCACTATTCACATAGTTACTTCCATAGCTATCTTAATTGCTAGCAATACCAGCAGCAGTGGCAAGCAGAATAGTACAATGACAAGAGTAGTATCTTATCTCTGTTGTATCGACATGGATGGACCTGCCCCCTTTCATCCTTTGCTACCTTGGCGTGGCAGAGCTCTCACTTGCTGCCAGATGACCCAGGAGAATGACTTTTCAGTTGTGAAGTGGATTAGATCCCGTCGGAACAGATTGCAGCGACTCGGGAGCTTCCGGCAAAGGCTTTGCCTTGCTGTTTCTTCCTGATGCTGCTGCTGCTAGCGACAAATTCTGGCTGGCAGCTGGTTTTTCTGCTGCTGCGTCTCTGTGATCAGTATCAGCCTTGATGTCACGCCTACTGCTAAACCCACGGGGACTCGTTAGTATAACTAATGCAACTAGGAACAAGGTCAATAGTGAAGATACTCTGTGATTGGTCATGGTGAAAAAGTCGGGCTGCCAAAAGCGTTGGTTTTTAGAGTTGGACGTGCGTTGGGTTTTCCGAGTTGGGGAGTTGTTTTGTGAATCATTAGCTGCTTACGGACTGAGATCCTTCGAAAAAGTATGCAAAGGTAGATGATCTTACGGGACAGAAAGACCGATGGGGGAACACTAGTTTAATTTCACTGGACCCATCTCATTCACAAAAATCATAATTATACTGCACCTACTCGAGTAAGTAGAAGACAAATTAAAGCATACATATAATACTAATGAATGTAATCGAGCGGTTGTCTCATCCCATCCTATCGATTGCGTGCCATCAACTTCACATTCATGTTGAGGTGACATTGGCAGTTTCGGAAAGAGCATCAACTAGACACTAAACACGTTTAGGGGTACTTAAACCTCTGCTTTTTTAATCCATGTTACCTTGTATTATTAATTCAGATTCACGTACTATTTTTAAACTTTCAATATGTACATTACTTATCATATTGTTATTCCATGCTATATTCCAATATTTTTTATTACATATTTAACATATCCAATGCTATTGCTAAATTATGCTTACTAGTTATCACCTACCCCAAATTATTCTCATTAATTATTAATTTACTTAGTAACATTAATTAGTATTATTTATTAATATTAATTGTTATTAATAATTATATTAATTCTTAATAATATTTAATATCAATTATTATAATTTATTAATATTTATTATTATTATTATTATTATTATTACTTAATATATCTTATTAAAATTAAATCTATAAATAAATAAATATTATAAAATATTTTTTCTTAAAATAAAAAATGTCTAAAATTATCAATTTATTTCATGTCATATACGTTCCCGAACTTCATTTTTACTTCATACATATTATTACGTCAAAGTTCATACATATTATTATTTCATATCTGATTACATTTTAGATGAATAAATAAACGGACACTACTAAAAGTATTTAATTACTATTACAGTTTTCTTTGGAATTTCTACCTAAAAAAATTTCGTAAATTTTGTTTATAGTTAAATTATTGTCCTTTTAATTAATTCATTGCATGCTCTTAATTTTCGTAAAATATATTCCATGGATTTCTTACTTACAACTAGAGCTGGCAAAAATTAACCGGACCCCCCAACCCGACCCGATAAGACTTGAAAATTTTAGTAACCCAACCCAACATTGACCCAATCTAACACTGATCCGATAAAAATAAACCCGACCCGATCCCAACCCATGATCCGTCATTGATCCGACCCGATAGCAACTCGACCAGGTATTAACCCGACCCGCTTCGACCCTACCCATAGCCGACCTGACCCAACGTTGACCCGACCCGATATTCACCTGATCTAATCCAACATTAACCCGATCAGACATCAAAATATATTATAATAATAATAAATTACACATATTTTATTATTCATTTAAAGCTTTTAAAAATATAGTATTTTATAAATTATACTTATTTTTCATGATTTTACCCTAGACATTCTTATTTATTAATGATATTCTAATAAGATATATTATTAATAAATAAATAACGAAAATAAAAAAGGCAAACATCCAGTTGTAAGCCTATAAAATAATTTTCAAAAAGAGTTCCATTACATCTACTCATCCACCTATTTGAAGAAACTCTTAATAAAAGAGTATAATAGTGTCATTTATCAGTTATCACCCACAAAATCCAATAAACAATAATTATACCCCGTATCAAGAGTATCTCACGTTACAACCCTAAATTTAATGTTTTAATTATATTTTTTCTTTTAATTTTATTAATTTACTTTAAATATAATTTAGTATTCTACGTTCATCAATTTTAAATTTACCATATCGAATTATTTTTTATTAATTATAATATTAATTATTTATATTTTACATTATTTAATTTTTAATTTATATCAATTTATATATAATAATTAATAATTTATGAAAATATATAAAATTAATATTTAATTTAAATTATGTTTAAAATAACTTAGTATAGTTTTTTTTACTATAATAATAATAATTAATAAATATATTACAATAAAAATAAAAATATAATATAATTAATACAAATATTACAATAAAAATACAAATATAATATAATTAATAAAAATATTACAATAAAAATATAAATACAATAACATTAATAAAATAAATATAAGTAGAGAAATTAATAAAATAAATACAACTAGAGAAATTAATAAGATAAATTATATAGAGAAATGAATATGAAAAAAAGATAGAATAAATGATATAAAAATTATTGGATAAAAAAATAATACTTTTTTAGGTAAAATTTTTTACTATTAATATTAACTATGTTATATATATATATATATTCGAACAGTATAAATTTAGCTAAAAATATATTAGAAAGTATCAAAAATCAACTTCAATGATCCGTACGACAACATGCATTCGTCATGTATAGCACTTGTGGTCCACGTACTGCACACATGGATCAAGAACTTGAAATTATTGAATCACACAAAATTTGTATTTTTTTTCCATAACCACAATTCTAAATTCAAAGTCCCTGAATTTGAAATTAGAATGTATTTTTTTACACCAGATGCTCTAAATAAATATTAAACTGGTCGAACTATTTTTGTTAGTTTTTTTTTAATTAAAGTATTGGTATAGTTTATATTTGTGTAAGTTAATAATATATTTTGATCTCTTGAGACTTTGAAAATAAAATTTAGTTCATTCATAACTAAAACTACTTTGCAGATTGCTAATATGTATGAGGAATATGGATAGAAATAAAAGTACAAAAATAAATTAGAAGTCCAAAAAGAATTACAAGAAGGACGAAAACTATATATATATATTAGGTATAGCTTATACCTAATCGAGAACCGAAAAATCTAAATGGACATGTTATAAATAATTCGAGTGTGGCTCGGAACTCATTGCCATTTGGATGAAGTATATAAAACACGATCTGTTTTATGAACAATAGCTATAGCCGGTGCAATCATATTATGCCGACTGAAAGAGTAGGAGCGATTAAGCACGGCTTCTTTTACCGGCTTTCCACAGAAATTTAGTTCCGAAAAAAGATTCCAACTTTTGATCAAGAGACTCATCAACCCACCAATAACTTAACAAAATTAAAAAAATCCATAAAAATCTCCAATAACATCCACAATTCATGCATAATTTATAAATATCTAGCACATTTTATAGTATACTACATAAACAATTTATAGAAAATAGCTTAATTGGACGAATCCGATAAATCCGAACATAACAGGGACAAAAATCTAATTTTCACAATTCAACCATACATATTGCAATTAACTACTCCATATCAGTCATACAACATATACATACATCATTCAATAACCAATTTCGATTTTCATTAGCTAATTCATAAAAAAAATTAATGAAAATGGGAGTTAGGGTTTAAGATAAATATACCAAATGAATTGTTATGAAATTGGGCAGGATAAGGGATGCTGGAGCAACACCAGTGGTGAAGGAACACTCACCGGCGGTCGGCTGCACCAGAGGTGGTTGGCTGCTCCTGGCGGTGTTCAATTTAGCCGATAGGGAGGATAGCGGAACGAGGCCGACTATGGTGGCGTGGCGCAGGCGCGATAGTGCAATCAATAGATGATTGTGGTGTCGGGCGACGATGGAGAATCGAGGGAGGGAGCACAAGTTCCGACTGGAGAAAAGGCAGCGACGGTGGACCAAACAATGGCAGCTCGTAGTCGCAGGGTACAACAGGGGCAGGGTCAAGCTCGATAGGCTTCGTTTGTCTAGTCGAGTTTCAGACAAACGAAGAGAAAATGAGAAGAGAAAAAGAAGAAAAATGGGTGGACCAGTTCTAGTTAGACCAAACCGATTGTTTTTTTTTTGTAAATTAAAAACAATCTAAAATATAATAAATTATAATTATAATTTATACATTAATACATTATATAGTTATTTTTATTATCATATTTGTTTTATAAAATTATATATGTTTAAGTAAAAAATTATTTGAAGTGATCAAATATAATACTATTAAAACTTATAAATATCTTTATTATTTACCTTTGTATAAATAAAACACATATAATATTCTTAGTTCATTTATCTTTACTAATAATCTTATGATTGTATCTAATATTTACAATGTAATAAATGATAATTATACATTGTATAATCTTGTTATACTCACATTTATTTTATAAAATTATATTTTTTTTAGTAATCAAATATTTTAAGTAATTAATCAAATATAATATATGATAAATATCTAATATTTTTACTTGTAAAATTTATAAATATTTAAAGCAATCAAATATAATACTCTTAAAACTTTTAAATATCTTTATTATTTACCTTTGTATGAATAAAATACATATAATATTCTCATTTCATTTATCTTTACTAGTAATCTTATGATTGTATCTAATATATGCAATGTAATAAATGATAATTATACATTGTATAGTATTATTATACTCAACTTTATTTTATAAAGTATTTACCTTTGTAAAAATAAAACACATATAATATTTTTATTTCATTTATCTTTACTATCTTATTATTGTATCTAATATATACAATGAGATAAATGATAATTATACATAGTATAGTATTATTATACTCGCCTTTATTTTATAAATTATTTACCTTTGTATAAATAAAACATATATAATATTCTTATTTCAGTTATCTTTACTAGTAATCTTATGATTGTGTCTAATATTTACAATGTAATAAATGATAATTATACATTGTATAGTTATGCTCACCTTTATTTTATAAAATTATCTTTTTTATGTAATCAAATATTTTAAGTAATCAAATAAATATAATATATGATAAACATCTAATATTTTTACTTGTAAAATTTATAAATATTTTAAGCAATCCAATATAATATTGTTAAAACTTTTAAATATCTGTATTATTTACCGTTGTATAAATAAAACACATATAATATTCTTATTTCATTTATCTTTACTAATAATCTTATGATTGTATCTAATATTTACAATATAATAAATGATAATTATACATTGTATATTCTTGTTATGATCACCTTTATTTTATAAAATTATATTTTTTTAAGTAATCAAATATTTTAAAGTCAATTAAATATAATATATGATAAACGTCTAATATTTTTACTTGTAAAGTTTATAAATGTTTAAAGCAATCAAATATAATACTATTAAACCTTATAAATATCTTTATTATTTACCTTTGTAAAAATAAAACACATATAATATTCTTAGTTCATTTATCTTTATTAGTAATCTTATGATTGTATCTAATATTTACAATGTAATAAATGATAATTATACATTGTATATTCTTGTTATGCTCACCTTTATTTTATAAAATTATCTTTTTTTATGTAATCAAATATTTTAAGTAATCAATTAAATATAATATATGATAAACATCTAATATTTTTACTTGTAAAATTTATAAATATTTTAAGCAATCAAATATAATATTGTTAAACTTATAAATATCTTTATTATTTACCTTTGTAAAAATAAAACACATATAATATTATTATTTCCTTTATCTTTACTAGTAATCTTATGATTATATCTAATATATACAAGTTAATAAATAATAATTATACATTGTATAGTCTTGTTTTGATCATCTTTATTTTATAAAATTATCTTTTTTTAAGTAAGTAAATATTTTAAGTTATCAAATAAATTATAATAAATGATAAATATCTTTGTTTGATTCAAAGCACAATATTTTTTATTATTAAAATTTATAAATATCTTTACTATTTATTTGTGAAAATAAAGCACATTTAGTATTTTTAATTCTTTTATCTGCAATATTAATCTTATGATTGTCTCTCTCTAATATTTATAATTTATGAAATGATAAATGCCTGGACTCGAATATGAGTCAACCCGTCAAAACTCGACCCGACCCGACCCGACCCATTAAGTTAACCCGTAACTAATCGAATCCAACCCGTCAAATTGTATGAAATGACTCCACCTAGGGATGGAAATGAGTCTCGGATCCGACCTAGACCCGCCTCATTTTTAGCGGGTTCAGGTCCATGATTTTTGGACCCGATAGGTCTGGGTCCATATATACTTTAAAAGATCTGGGTCTAGGTCCAGTTCTAAACCCAGACCCAACCCGCCAGACCTGTTTAATATACATATGTGTATGTGTGTGTATATATATATGTATACATATATAAATACATACTAATATTATATTTGTCATTATTGTCTTAATCGTATATAAGCTCCTTATTCATTTTTTTTAAATTTTATTTTTGTATACTTACTTTATAAACAATATGTATAACATTGTATTCTAAAAGTTAGGGATGTAAATGGGGCGGATTTTACCTGAAACTCAGCGGATTTTGTCCGATGGATATTTAAACGGATATGGATACGGATATAGATGATGGAAAAAAAATACATGTAGGGTTCGCACCCGTTTACCCGATATATAATTACCTTTTTACCCTTAATTTTAAAATAAATATAGTATAAATTAAAGTTAAAATTATCATTTAACTTAACTATAAATGGGTTTATCTGTCCGGTGATGGATTTATCCGTCAGATAATATCCATTAACGGGTAAACGGATAATCCGTCGAGTAACAAATATCCAACGGATATAGATATATTAGCGGATATGGATTCGGGTATGGGTACGTATTCGGATACATATTTTCTTATCAGATATGGATACGGATATGGATATACCCGCCCTGAACCCACCCCATTTACATCCCTACTAAAAGTATTAAAACACCATTTGAAAAGTTAATATAACTATTTTAATATATTTATTTTTTCACTTAGATGATTTTTTTAACAAAAAATACATATTAAGTTATATAAAACATAAATGTATTTTTATTAGCATAGATTATTAATTATTATTTTTTAAAATAACCGGACCCGTTTAGGACCTGTTTACCTGCTAGATCCAATAGATCTGGATCTGGGTGTGAACTTTTAAGACCCGATGGGCCTGGGTCTAGGTAATATAAACGGATCCGGGTCTGGGTATGGTTTTACCCGACCCAAACCCGACTAATTGTCATCCCTAACCCCACCCATCAACTTAACTCGAAACAACTCGAACATAGCGGGACTAACCCGTCATATTACACGAAATGACCTGAATGAGCCGAAACTACCTACTCATGTGAACTAAAAAATGACCTGAAACCAACCCGACCCTACCATTCAAGTTAATCCGAAATGATCCGAATCCGAATTTTCTTAACCCAAACCCGACCCGACCCGATAAATTAATCTGAAATGACCCAGAATCGAAATGACCCGACCCACTATGACTCGGCCCGACCCCGACCCGTCTGATCTGATTGTCACCTCTACTTACAACCTAGAGCTTTTAGACGGATGATCATGTGGTATATGACACTATAAACTTAGGATTATATATTTTTTATTATTAAAAAATTCAACTTTGTATTTTATATTGAGCCTAAGCATAGAGTGATTTTGTATATTATGCCAATTACCAAATAATTGCGGCGAAAACTGTTTTCCGTAAAATAGTTTTATATAAGTTTTGAAGTTTCACTTGCTCCCTGGATTTCTCATTTATCACACAATGACGGTATTTCTTTTTCATGAAAAGGTTGATTTTTCAGCATGGCCGGAATTTCCCAATGGGTATGTTCACAACCTCATCGGTTCAAGCAAGGCAAACTTGTCGGCTTAACATGAAGTAAGACTACGGGACACCGTACAACCCCCACTGTGTTGCAACCTGCAAGTGCAATTGATGATCTCCGTAGATAAAATTAGGCAGGCCAAAAATCGGTGGCACACAAGCCGGCAATTATGAGAAGCAGTTAGCGTTCATCTTTAACAATTATGCGGGGCGATAGCTTTGGATACTTTAAAGTGTCAGTTAGTACATACACCACGCTCCACGTACCTCAAGCCTCGATGGCTTCACGTCATTGCCCAACCAGTAGTTGAGAAAATTATAACCTACATTGGTCCTGCTAGCATCATGGTCATACGACATATAACCAGGCCAATGACGCTACAAGCCGTAGAAGAATCGGAATCCTCTACAGATTACCTTGCCTCTGAACAACACTAAGTGTGAGCTCGTGGAAACTCATGCGCCACAAACATTTAATTCCAAAATGAATCTCAAAAGACCAGGAAACTTTGACGCCTGTAGATCCAATGGATGGATTGAGCCGAAGTTTCCATGGAAACTATTAACTTAAACTGACAACAATGTGCTCGAGAAGTAATTGTTATATCCCAAGATTACAGCTCAGACTCATTATTCAACAGAGTACACATTCTCATAGCTAGCCAAGTGCATGTACAGAGCAGGTACGAACAAAGAAACTGAAGAAAACACGCCAGGGAAAGAGACTGACATTACATGTGGAACATCTATGATTTCCCAACATTCAGGTCGCTCCCTCCCTCCGACCAAATCACTACCATGAGTGTCTTCTGGAATCCATCATCTGCAAGTTCAATCCTCAAAATATAATTACTCTTCCTTCCTTTCAGCATCACCAGCAGTAGTGGTTACCACAGTTTCAGAAGCAGCTTTCTCGTGACCATTCTCATCAGGCTTGGGTGCCTCGGAGTTGGAAGCGTTCTCAGGACCATCCTCAGCAGGTTTCGGTTCCTCAGAGTTGGTACCAGATGGAGAGATCATACCAGAGCCCGAACCTTCGGTGTTTTTTATGGTTCCCACCTTGACATATTTGCTCATGAACTTGTACTCCCAGTCCTGTAAGGCCTCAAGTTCAAAGGGACCAAGGCCGGTGGTGTCTCCAGTCAGATCTTTCTCTTCAAAGGACATCTTGGCAAGAGCTCTACTAGCATCCTTTCCAGCAAACAAGGCATAGGGCCCTCCAGGTCCATAAAACATCCTGAAACAAAGTTTGAAGTTCATGCATGACATTAGCATGTATAAGGAATCATATCCATCTGATAAGATGGATGCGGGTGGATGTATCAATTTTCCGTACGACGAGTGAACATGATTCTGGCATCCATCAGACACAGTAGTAGTAGCAGTGACAGCAGCAGAGCTTATAAAATACATTGTACATACCACACCATTTATAATCCTTCTAATCCACAGATAATTTGATCTCATTAAATCCAACAGATGGTAGTAGACATCAGGATCACTTTAACATGTTACAGAGATGAAAAGCAAATTGATTCCAGATCTATCAGTGGTCTCACCACCTCCCATACAATCTTCTGCCATATTGTTGTTTGTCTCCCTCTTTCTTTTTCTCTAATAGTCCATTTTCATTGGGGTGAATCGAAAAGAGGGTAAACATTAAAAATTAACGTAAATTAAGGAAATGGATATAAATCGGAGTGAATGTTTTAAATTATTGTTTAGATGATATTAACCTAACCAGGGTGAATTAGTACGAATATTTTAAAAATCCTATGTGGATTGAGGTGAATGTATAAAATTTATTTATATTTCTTCTACCTCCACCTCCGTTACCCCAAAATCAAAAGTTAACAAATGAGCTTAATCAAGATGAACGGAAGTAAAACTTTAATCCCAATTCACCTAATTAAGGTTAACAAAATCTGTCTACAAACAAGGTGAATCAACTGATTAACATTTGTTAACCCCTATTCATCCCAAACCAAACAGACTTTAGATGAAGCCTTTGGGGTTCAGACTGGGGACAGCAAGCCCTTCCCACACTGTAAAACCCTTGACACCTGACTATGATTCAATCGCTGGTCCTCTGGAATCAACAGCAAAGTACTTTATGGCTCAACAGCTGGCACCTGACTTGTAAATTACAGCTACCATATGGAACTAAACTAACTTTATTCAAAAGAAATGGCTAAATGATGAGCGCATTCATTTATATAATTATACCATCTACTTGCATTGTTTATCATCGGCTATGTAGCCTACGATCTAAAAGTAGCTAACATCAGATAAATTGTGAAACATTCAAAACAGAACAAATCCTAACAACTTAATGGTGTGTCCAAAAATTAAAAACAAATAGAGAAAAAAAATACACCATCCATTTGCCAAAACAACATAAAGATAAACAGATGACAGATTACAGCTACAACAGGGAGAAATAATGAATCACAATAAGGTTGAGAAAAAATAGGTAAATATGGGATGCCCTAGTAATATTGTTGACTTCAGACTTCGGAGAGAGTGTAATAACACAGTTAGTGTACTAAACGACTAATGAACCATCCAACATTAGAACTTAATCCTATGAATAAAAATTAGAAATGTCATACAAAAAGAAAAATGCAAGCCTGCAAGGAAGGGCAAGTTAAAATGCAGATCGGGAAGTAGAATTACACAACAGTACCAACATATGGCTCCACTATACTCTTTATTTTTTTCTCAAAAGTTATTTAATTATACCAACACATCAAATTTGACACTTAAAAGGAGGTGAACAAAGAGCCTGGTCCACCTTCCATTAGATTTCATCTTTAACTATCAGCAGATTCGGCACTGCCAGCATGCAACACTTTTAATTGCCTAGAATATTTGCAATTCAAAAATGGTTTAGAAATTGGGTACATAAAGGTATTGGGGAATTGGCATAGTAATAGCAAGTAACATGCACTCCTACAACTATAAATAAGTAGGTCAAACCAGCAACACCAACAAGCATCTCTTGCCTTTTACTAGTATTTTCTGAATGACGAAAAAATATTTTGGATGAGTACAAGTTACGAGAGAGAGGGGAGAGGGGGAAGGGGAATGGGGGGAAAGGACAACTCCAACCCAAAACAGACAAATCAAGATACAGAAATAAACAAAGCATCTATTTTTGTGGGGGGGGGGGGGGGCAGTTTAAGACAGTAACATGACCCATAACCAGATAGGAATAGAAAGAAGATGATGCCATGATAATTCCTAGGAGTCACATTGAGCCTACAAGGAATTGAGAGGAAATCACGAACATGACAGGCAATTCGCTTGCGAGTTTGTCAATTTTCCTCTACATATGGGTCTTTTCCAAAACCAAGCCAGTACACTCTATCGGAAAAGCAGGAAGCTCAAAGCCCCAGAAGAATAAGGCACATTCATAAAGCCTAAACTACTTGCGTAACATGATCAAAGGAACACCAAGATAGATCTTCAACACAATGAAACAACCACACCAATCAGCAAATGATAACTAAACACATAATCAGCACTTAATAACCAGATAGACAAAATAGCACAAGTCTAACAAGAACTTCAACAGGAAAGCAACACAAAAGCAAAGACCCTAAGGTAATAGCAATCACTAAATTATCCCAAAAAAAAACTAAATTCCAGCAAATGGTCAAATTCAAGACACACCAAACAATCAAAGATCACAACAAAACATCATCACACCCAAGAAAGAAGCAAAACGAAAGCCCAGAAATTGAAACGGCCAAAATTAATTAAAACCCAGAGATCGAACCTGCTCTGAGACACGTCATAAATCTGACCCTTAATAGCCATGAGCAAAGGCTTCTTAGAATCAGACCCATCATACTGTTTCAATTCCTCCTCGGTAATCTCGCCAACCTGCACCGGCGGCGGAAGGGGCTCCATCGTCTCCTCAGAATCCCTAGAGCGGCCATACTGAGCGGGAGGGGATCCAAACAACCCAGAAATCACATAGTAGAAAGCAAGACCTAAAGCAAGTACTGTGAAGAAAATAGTTGGAGAAAGGCCTGTGTACGTTACGATTGCTTCCTTTAGAGTATCCCAAAGGTGGAGAGCCATAGATTGAATTTTTTTGGTTTCGTAGCTGTTGAAAGATGGATGGATATCTTAGGGACCAAAAATTCAGAATTAAGGTCAGGGAAAAGTCGTCCTATTTTCTGTCGTCACGGTCTTATAAATATCGGGACATGGGTCGTTTCAATGTTGCATTCATGAGTTACGACTTTCTTCGTTATTATCAAATATTTACTAGACGGAGAAAATTAGATGGGTTTTAGGTAGCCGTGTCGACGTTCCCTTGCCAATCCATGACCTTTTTCATAAAGATGCAAAATTGGATATTCTTATTTATTTAAATAAATATGATTCAAGATCGCTTGTTATTTATTCATAAATTAGATTATATATTTATTCATAAATTAGATTTATATATTTGGAGAAAATATTATAATAAAGTATAATATACTATATAATTATGCACAAAATATAGTATAATATCCTTCAACATGTACTAATATGGTACAATATATTCTTATATATAGAAACATAGTATAATATGTTTAAAATACAATGTATTATAATTCAAATATAGTATAATATCCTAAAAAGACAAATATTATATTGGTTTTAGATATTTATATCTACAATGGGATATGATCATATATTGGTGCCGCTTGTAATCAAGTATTATTTGATCTGATTTTTTTAATACCACATTGAATTTTTGAAGTTTAATTTTTGTACACAATCATAAACTTTTGAAGGATGTAACTTACTTGTTTATAAGTTATAACTAGATTTTCACCTATGCCCATACTTGGATTTTAATGTTCACAAATTATGATTCAAAAACATATAGATTATATAAGCTAAATGTTGTAACATTAATAAATGATGAAAGTGTATTTGTAATCAAAGTTCAAGGAAATTCTTATATTTTATTACAATGTTCAAAACTTCTGATATTTTTTAACTTTTAATAAAATGATATAGTTATTTCTAATCAAACTTAATTTTGCTGAATATAAAATTTCATAGAAAGTCCAAAAATATTAGAATCTTTGAGGTGTTTTTTTAATGATTGAACATAGTTTAATTTTTAGAATATTTCCAATATTATCATTGTGCTTATCTTTTGTATTATGCCATTTTATTTTATTTCTTTTAAAGGGAAGTACAATGATAGGATTAGTACATCAAGAGGGCATTGTCCTATAAATGACTCCAGCTACCAAATCAAAAAAAAGCTTGTGCATTATCGTCTTATGCTATTATAGGTTGGCAATATTCATTCCTATTATTATTTTTCCATATCATATAAATCATACAATTTTTTAACTTAGAAAACTGAAGATTTTTTTTTACTTTGACAACATAAACCTAATTCCTAAAGATTTTACAATCCTCTACAAATTATAGCTTTAGGCCAGAAATGATAATCCTAAGTTTTTGATAACTAAGCCAAAGAAATAAAACTAAGGATATAAATTCAAATAAATACTCGCTAAGAATTCATATCGTTCATGGCAACAAAAGTTTTTGGTTAAAATATGTAACGGTCCTCTTTAATCGTATGCTTATCTTATGAACGTGGGTCTAAATAATTCTTGGATGTTTTGTGAACTCTTTAATTAGTAAAATTAATAGTAATTCTTGAGTAGGACCTTACTGTAATACCCAAAAATTTTAGCTAACCTTAATTCCAAGTAATTAATATCGTAACCAAATTCTAACATCGGAAAAATTTATTCTTTCTATTTTACCTTAACTCTCTAATCCTAAACCTTAGCCTAATTATTTTATTTATAACCTTGACCCGTAACCCGAAATAAATCCCTAAAAATTATCCTCGATTATTTCGTCTTTTCCCGTTCTATTAAACATATCCGTGTCTGATTATGTTTTTAAGATTATCTTTCTACCCGATACCCTAATCTATCTAAATTAAACCTAAAACTAAATAAATAAAATCCTATCCTACCCTATCATTTTACCTCCCTATTTTACCCCTCTGTCATGCTCCAATCTTCTTCCCATAAATACTTTCCCCTTCTCCCGCTCAACCCCATCACCTCACCTCTCTTCTGCTTGCGTGTTTACATACACATGCAAACCCATTTTTTTCTCCCTCAACCAAACAATCCCCTCCCTTCCTATTCTTGTCGACACAAGCCATGCCCCTCATGTGGCATGTGCTCTATTTTTTTTCTTCATAGAAATAAATGCCCAACTGCCCCTCTACTTCCCTAGGGGTATTCTACAACATCCTCTTTTTTTCTTGACTGCAACTCCAACCAAACAGCCCCTATACATTGGTTTCATACACCTACATAAATACTTTCCCCTTCTCCCGCTCAACCCCATCACCTCACCTCTCTTCTGCTTGCGTGTTTACATACACATGCAAACCCATTTTTTTCTCCCTCAACCAAACAATCCCCTCCCTTCCTATTCTTGTCGACACAAGCCATGCCCCTCATGTGGCATGTGCTCTATTTTTTTTCTTCATAGAAATAAATGCCCAACTGCCCCTCTACTTCCCTAGGGGTATTCTACAACATCCTCTTTTTTTCTTGACTGCAACTCCAACCAAACAGCCCCTATACATTGGTTTCATACACCTACATATCATCAACAACCTCTTAGCCCTCACGCATCAGCTCTAACACCCCCTATAACACCCCGAGTCAACACGACCACACGAGGGCTACCTTGAAGTGGTTTCGGATTGATCGGCTGACCCCACAGATCAACACGAGTCCTTTCAGCACGCTTTGTCCTCACTCACGCACTTCATGAGAAATTTTCAGAAAATTTCCGAAACTTCCCAGGAGGTCACCCATCCTAAAATTGCTCCACAGCCAGCACGCTTAACTGTGGAGTTCTCAGGACGGAATCACCAAAAGGATGGTATACCATGTTTATATAAGTAGCCATATCAATCCTTATAACACTCCGCTCAAATTGAAGTATTAAATTCACCCCCACTCAAAGAACGCAACGTCCTCGTTGCGCCTCAACCAATGATTGTCTCAATACAGTTCATCCCAAGAATCGTCCCGCTAGGTGGCTGACTGACTCATCCAAGTTCAGCTCACGGTCGCGGTTTTGCTCTGATACCATTTGTAACACCTCGAGTCGACACGACCACGTGGGGGCTACCTTGAAGTGCTTTCGGATTGATTGGCTGACCCCACAGATCAACACGAGTCCTTTCAGCACGCTTTGTCCTCACTCACGCACTTCATGAGAAATTTTTAGAAAATTTCCGAAACTTCCCAAGAGGTCACCCATCCTAAAATTGCTCCACGGCCAGCAAGCTTAACTGTGGAGTTCTTAGGATGGAATCACCAAAAGGATGGTATCCCATGTTTATATAAGTAGCCAAATCAATCCTTATAACACTCCGCTCAATTTGGGGTATTACACCCCCAAAATTCACCACCGAAAAATTTTCATTTTATTAAAGGATTCCACAGAAGCAAGTAAATCAAAACTTATGAATTTCGAGAATATTACCGCCATGATCATTACAAGCCTAGCCCCCCGCCAGTCTCATACTAATCACAAGGCTAAAGAAAAATTACCAACCATCATAATTCAAACTCAAATCAAAGATTCATAAAAGTATTGAAACATTCATAAAATACAAGCATATAATACAACTAAGGCCAACACACAAAGGCATATAATACAAGCATGATCACATAAACAACATATGATCATTACAGATAAATATAGGCCAAGCTATAGTCCGGATAAAATAATTATTTAATTCTCTGATCAATACTTATTTTACACCATGCTCTTTATCAATCCATGCGAGTACGGGAACCCCACTATTATAACCAGTGGATCGGAAATATACAAGGTAGAACACACCTTACCACTATTATATGTTGGTGGATCGGTCTCCAAGGCAAGATGCTCCTGGCCACTATTATGCCGGTGGATCGGTCTGGCCCCGACTCTCATGGTGTTCCATTGTAAGTACTTAGTGTTTTTTATGTGTCTTATCAAACTTAGCGTTTGGTTTATTAAGCTTGGGATCCCCCCCACTATTATAGCCGGTGGATCGGAAACGTACAAGGACAGAACGCACCTGATAACTATTATATGCCAATGGATCGGTCTCCATGGCACCCTGACACCTGGCTACTTTTACGCCAGTTGATCAATCTAGCCTTAGCTCAATAATCTTCCACTTTAAATGATTAGTGTCTTACTGTATCTTATTTAACAAGTTTCACCCTAAACATGCATGTCACACTCCGTCTACACTTATCCTCCCAAGAGGGCCCGTCCCATATCTTAAGACTTCTACACCTCCTAACACACCCCAATATCCTTTCCCTCTTCCACTTACTCACACTAGAGGCCCAACTCCTAATGTTTGTGGGTCAAGGCCCACTACCCTACACCCTCCCAGTCTACTCACTGCCTTACCCTAGGGGTTTCTCCTAAAACCCTAAGTTGGGCATATGTGGCCCATCCTTCTCTACCTCACACAAATAAGGCTGTTTTAACACCCCACACATCATATCCCTTAGATTCAACTCTTATCATTTCACTTTACTCCCCTAAATATACATGTGACCATGAAACCCTAGGTGGCCACACCAAACTCTAGCCAGCCACACCAAACCCTAGCACCCTTCTTTTCCACATGTCACCCCTCCATTTTGTACCTTCCACCCTTACTTTCCCATGATACCCATGCTCACCCTACACATGACATTCTTCTACCCTCATCTCATACTCCATTCTCCCTCAATTACTTTTACTTTCACAACCCTCTCCAATTAGGGTTTTCCTCCTAAACCCTAACTAGGTCTCATGTGCACCCTTATACCAACCCACGTACTATTTTTCACCCAAGATCTCCATCCAATGACTCCAACAACTCTTCTCTTACCTTACTTACACCCCAAGACAACTTTTCACACTTAAAGATTGTCTTCATGCAGACTCCATCCACCCTATGCAAACCCTCAAAGTTTCCATGCAAAACCCTAGAATTCCCATGCAAAGTTCGCCCACTCTTTTATTTTATTCATAGTCCCCTCTTATTTTCCCCTTCATGGATAAGGATATATTTAGGTCAATCCCATATCCCTTGGTCAACTCACTTCCCCATTTTCCTTTTTCATCCTTTAACCCCATATCATTATATTAATATCCTAGCATGCATGTCCTAAAGGGCCACATCACATAATATCATAATCACAACATATACATATTATACACATGTCATAAGAAAACACATGAGCATACCTCAACTCCAAGCCGCGCTACATATAAAACAGTTATAATGATAATCATAAGATATAAAACATAACATGGTACATGGCATACAAGACATACAAGGCACATAACACATATAGGGGGCCTTAGCTACATCCTTACCTAATATGATACCAGTCTTGGAGCACATTCCTACACCTCCTTAGGGTTTTTACTGGGTTCACCTATAAAAGGGAAAAACTAAGGATTAATTTTCCTCCTACCAAGAATACTATTATTTCCTACTTTACTCTAATATTAGGGTTACTATTATTTTTAAAAAAAAACTTTACAAGTAAAAATAGGGTTTTTATTCTCAAGTTAGCCTATTAGGTTATTAGTAGTCAAAATATGTTCATGATAAGTATTTATAGCCATATTTATATTATTAAAGCTAATAGCTTTATTACTTCTAATAATAGTAATAATACTAGTTGTAGAAAAAATAGTAGTACTCATAGTAATAGAAACCCTAGTATTATTAAGGTTAAGGCTAATAATGGGGTTAGTAATAAAAATAATAATATAATAGTAATATTAACAAAAATAATAATATTGCTACGAATAATACTAATAATAATAATAATAATCGAAAAAATGATATTTATATGGGTAAGTGTTTGAATATTTACAAAAGTAATAATAGTAATAATATACCCATGCTAGTACTAATAATAATAATAATAATATTATTAATAATAAAGGTAGTTATGATATTAATAAAAATAAGGATAATTATAAGAATAGTTAAAATAGGGTTTCGACCCCTTAATAATAATGGGATAAATATCCCGAGGCTGCATTTAATAATAATAAAAAATAGTAATGATATCATAACAAAAACAACAACAACAACAACAATAATGAGGATAATAACGTGTGTACAATATAAGTAAAAAAGGGATAATGACATCATAAATAGGTTTTTAAGGGTTAGGGTACCACCTAGGGTTGGTGATGACCGGCGACACCGACGATAGCGGGGGAAAGTTAGGTGTTTAGGGTAAGAGAGGGGGAATGAGAAGGGGATTTGAGGTGGTGGAGGATGCCTAGGTTGAGAGGGCTGAAGTGGTAGTGGTGTTGCAGCCAAAGGCGGTGACATAGACGGCAGTGGTATGGTGGTGGAGAGGGAGGAAGGGAGGAGGAGAGGGAGGTAAGGGAAAAGGAAAGTAGGGGAGGGTCTACTGGTGATTTTGGAGGGTAGAGGGAGTGGTGGTTGTGGCAGGAGTGGTGGTAGACGGCGATGCAAAGGGCAGCGGTGGTTGAATTGAGGTTGGTCGAGTTGAAATGCCCCAAAAATTCTAATTTTAAAAACTATAGTTAAATAAGCTTTTATTAGAAAAAAATTAATTAAATAAATTATTTTTATTAAAATAAAAGGAAATTAATTAGAAAAAATCAAGAAGAAATTTATAAGTATTTTAATTAGGAGAAATTGTGGTATTTAGCTAATTAAGGATTTTATTTTGGAAGTAATTAAATAAATTATTTTATTTAAAATAAGAGGGAATAAATAGTTACAAATTAATAGGAGTTTTATAAATAATTTAATTGGAGAAAATTAGAGTGATTTGCTAATTAAAATAGAATTTATGGAAAATCTTTCAAAAATCCTAAATGAGCCTAAAAAGGAATTTAAATATTATTTTAATTAAATATTACTATTATTTTTAAATATCTAAAATATCCTAATTAATTTAATTAACCCAACCCTCATATTTTTATTTTTCCTTTTCCCTTTTCTTTCTTCCTTTTTTCCTTTCTTTTTCTTTCTTTTCTTTTCTTTTCTTCTTACCCTTCCTCGACTTGGGCCAGCCCAACGGCCTATTCCCCTCTCCCTCCTTCCTTTCCTTTAGCGCGGCCCAACCCACACGACCGACCCCCTTCCCTTCCCCTCTTGTGCAACACCTTCCTTCATTTGCTTTTGAAACGATGTGTTTAACTTAAAAAAAAATTTACCCACCACCCTGCCGGTTCTCCCCTCCTTTTTTCCAGACCGCCTGTCCTCCCCACCTTTCATTTTCCTCCGGCGTTCTTACCTGCAACTCCTCCTTCGATCAGCCAAAAATTTTGCCACCGACCACACCCAATTTGACCGACGACTTTCCTCTCTCTCCCTTGTTGATTCAGTAGCTGCATCAACCCAACCAACCCTCCCCTATTCTCGCACAATTTTCCCCTCTCCCTAGCCTGCGTAACCATCCCTGTCGTTTGAATTTTTGTCGGCCAACTATCGCCTGCCGATGCCATCTTCCCCTGCCCTATTTTCCCGGCACTCCCCTCTGACCTTATCCTCTGCCTTAGCCTATAAATATCCCCTAACTAGCCTAAACTTGAGCCTTTTCTCCCTGAAACCTAGAAATCATCCCTTTTCACCACCGCCATTTCAGACGCCAGTCCCGTCGCCATCGGCCAACCACGCCACCAACTCCACCCACCTAAGCCTTCCCTACATCGTCCTCTACCCAACTATACCTTTCCCCTCCCTTGATTCTTCCTATACGAGCCACCACGGTCGTGCAAAGTTCTCTTCTCAATCAACCTATTTTCTATCCCCGCCACCCTTTGCACCACTGTCTGCCACTACTTATGCCGCTTCCGTCGCTCCTTTCACCTTCCAACCTGTTCTACAGATCACCCTCTACCTTCTCCTACCTTTATTTTCCTCTTTCTCCCTCTCTTCCTCTCTTTCTCTTCTTCTTTCCCATTCGGCCACCGCCGCCATCGTGCGCCGCCACCTTTGGCTGCGTCACCCCCTCCATTCTGCTCCTCTCCACCTAAGCAACCCTAAACACCCCAATCCCCACCTTTATTCTCCCTATCTTGTTCCCAACTTTCAACTTTTCCCCTTTTCTTCTCTTTTTCCAGCCACCGCCGCTGGCGCCGCTTGTCAACACCAGCCTAAGGTTGAATCCTAAACCCCCTCAACCCTTTTTCACTAATTATACAAGCCTTAATCTATTTTATTTCTATTATTCGAAATATATTACTATTACTACAATTATTATTATCATTATTATTATTATTATTATTATTATTATTATTATTATTAATTTTGTTATTATTATTTCTATTGAGGGTCGAAGCCCTATTATATTTTTATTTCGATTTTATCATTATTTTTCTTATTATTGCTATTATCTTTATTAATTAATATTAATATGTTATTATTATTATAATTATTATGTATTATTATTATTACTATTAGGTTCAATATTATTAGTATTAATATTTCTTATTAGGGATGACTCTATTTAGATAAGTAGATTATTAGTATTAGTATTATTAATATTATTAGTATTATTATGAGTTTTTATTTTATTTATTTATTTATTTATTATTATTATTATTACTATTTCAAAATTATTGTTATTATTATAACTATTTTACTGTTATTGTTGCTATTATTACTATTATTTTTATGTAATTATTATTAGTATTATTATCATTATTATTATTATTATTATTATTATTTTCATTATTACTATTATTATTCTATGTAGGGTCAAAACCCTATTTCATTTTATTTTCAATTATTATCATTACTATTATTACCATTATTATGATTATTTTTGCAATATTATTATGGTTTTTATCATTATTATTATTACTATTTCATTATTATTATTACTAATTTTTTTTATTTATTTTACTAATTTTATTATTAGTATTATTTTGGTAAAGGGTCTAAAGCCCTTATTTCCCTATGTTTTTGAGTAATACCCTTATTATTATTATTGTTACCATTATTATTATTCTTTTTAATATTAACATTGATATTATTTTTGGTATTTTTGCTATTATGATTTTAGTATCATTATCATTATTATTATTATTATTATTATTATTATTATTAGGATAAAGTCTTCAACCTTATATTATCAACTTTATAATATTACTATCATTTATGATATTTTTAGCCAAATTTAGTAATTAGTTAATGGTTATTATTATTAATATTTTATTATTTTATCAAAAGCCTAGTCTTAGAATATGTTAGTATTTTATAGTATTTTTGGTAGGAGGGAATCTAATTTTAGTTATTCCCTTAAGGAGGCATAGGAGCATGCTCTAAGACCAATGTCATTTTAGGTAAGGGTATTACTAAGGCCTTATGTGTGTTTATGTGCATTATATGCTTCATATGCTATATATTCTATGTTTATCATTATTAATTATTTCCTATGTGGTATGACGTGGAGTTGAAGTATGTTTATGTATATTTACATGGCATGTATACTATGTGTATGTGATGAAATATTGTGTATGTGATGATTGGTTTGTGACCCTTTAGACATGCATGTGGGGATGTATAAAAAGTGGTATTGCGTGGGAAAAAGGTTAAAAACGGAAAATGGGAAAGAAGTTAACAAAATAGGAGTAAGTTGACTAAGGGATGTGAGTTAACCTAAGTATTTTAATGATCCATGAGTGGAAGAGTAAAATGGGGATTTTTAATAAAATAAAAGAGTAGGAGAATCTATAGTTGTGCATGGGAGAATCTAATCTATGGATTTATATGGGAGAATCTAATTTATGGTATTATATGGGAGAATCTAATTTATGGTTTTATATGGGAGAATCTAAACTAGGGTTTGATATGGATGGATTTAGGGTTTTGCATGACAGCTTTTATGTTGTTGCATGGGAGGATCTAATCTAGGGTTTTGATATGGATGGATTTAGGGTTTTGCATGGCAGATTTTATGGTGTTGCATGGGAGAATCTAGGGTTTTGCATGTATGGATCTAGGGTTTGCATGGTTAAATCTAGGGTTTCACATGGGAGTTTTAGGGTTTGAATGAAAGAGTTCAAAGGTTTGCATAGGGAGGTTAGCATTTGTATGGGAGTAAAGTTTACGTATGAAAAGTTGATTTAGGATGTGAGGAAGGTAATGTAAGTGTTGTTTGGGTGTTTGAACACTTTGGATGAAAAATAGTACGTGGAGCAATATAAAGGTACGTAGGATGCTGAGTTAGAGTTTGGAGTGATTAACTATGGGTTGTTGTGATTAAATAGGGTTTAAAGTGGCTAATATGATTTGTTGTGATTAACTAGGGTTTGGAGTGGTTAAATATGGGTTGTTGTGGTTAACAATGGTTTGGAGTGGTTATCTATGGTTGGTTGTGGATAACTAGGGTTTGATATAGCTAACTAGGATTCGGTGGTAACATGTGTGTACTTGGTGAATGAAGTATGATGATGAATATGGGATCTATAGGTTGTGAGAAATAGGGTGCTAAAATGTCTTGGGTCGTGAGAAGTGGAGTAGGATGGGTCATGTAAACTTAAATTAGGGTTTTATGGAGAAAACCCTAGATTAAGGAAGTAAGTGGACTTGGAGGTGTGTAGTAGTAGGCCTTGACCCACATATTTCGGTGTTGGAGTTCTAGTGTGAGTTTGAGTATAGAGGAAAGGTTGTTGGGCAAGTTAGGAGGTGCAGGGTTCTCATGATATGATGCGGGTTAGTTGGAGGATAAGTGTAAAGGGAGTGATTCATGCATGTCTAGGCTAATGTTTCTGAATAAGAAACCATAATATATTAATCATTTAAAGTGGAAGATTGTTGAGTCGGGCCCAGACCGATCCACCGGCGAATAATAGTGGTTAGGGCATGATGTCCTATATGTGACCAGTCCACCGGTAATAATAGTGGTCAGGCTTTGTACCTGTGCATTTTTTATCCATCGGCTATAATAGTGGGGGATTCCGTACTCAACAAAATTGAACATATTTGTGCTAAGACATGGGAAAGACACTAAGTACTTACAGTAGAACACCATGAGAGACGGGGCCAGACCGGTCCACCGGCAAATAATAGTGGTCATGAGCTTTATGCCTTGTGTGTTTTCGATCCACCGACTATAATAGTGGTTAAGAGCTTTATGCCCTGTGTTTTTCAGTCCACCGATGAATAATAGTGGTCAGGAGCTTTATGCCCTGTATGTTTCCGGTCTACCGGCTATAATAGTAGTCAGGAGCTTTATATCATGTGTTTTCTGGTCCACCGGCTATTATAGTAGTCAGGAGACTTATGCCCTGTATGTATCCGGTCCACCGGCTATAATAGGGGGTTCTCGTACTCTCATGCATTTAATAAAAAAGTATGGTGTGAATCGATTTCCGATCAAAGATTAATTAAGTAATTAATCCGGACTATAAATGGGCCTTTATGTATTTACCCGAATTATTATACAATATTATGTGATCATGATGAATTATGCTCTTTTATTTCTTCTACATTATTAGTGTGATTTTGTATGTTGGCCTTAGTGCACGATTACCTTACTCAGTACGTAGCGTACTAATCACCCTTTTCATGGGTGTTGCTCATTCCCACGAGTAGTAGGCCCTTCTGACTTATGCAGATGGGCGAGACATCAGGCGGGGCTGAGTTTTGAACTTGTGGTTGGCTCAAAGTTCGAGAGTGTCATGGCTAAATTCACTCTTCTCATTATTTTAATTCCCTTCAGTTATTTCTTTTTGTATCGAATTTATCCTTTTTGATTTATTACTTTGTATTAAATATTTGAGATGAACTTTTTAACCGTTGTACGATTATTTCTCTTTTTTGGACATGAATGATAATTCTTTTATGTATACTCTGATTTTTGAATGTTATGCGCTCGTGGTTTGAGTATTAATTAAAGTTTAACAAAAATTTCTCTTAGCCTTAGCTCTTGGTACTGGAATGATCGGAGAAAATCGATCTGGTATTAAGTGTGGCGGTAACATCCCTAGAATTCACGGATTTTAATTTAAGTGCTTCTGTTTAAAAAAATAGTGAATTTTAGGGTGTTACACAAGTGGCCAACTTTACATAGCCAAGCGGCTTGTGTAGGGAGGATTGAGGGTGGTGAGGGGTGTAGCTCAGTGGAGGGTGGTGCAGGGAGTAATTTGGGTGGTGGTTTGGGCGGCGGTGCTGGACTACGGCAGCGCAACAAGTAGCGGCCCACAAGAGGGTGGAGATTTCTTGGTTGAGAAAAAAGGTTGAATGGGGGTGGTTGAAGGGTATTAATAGGTTATGGATGAGGGGAAACAACAGAGGGGGAAGAGAGAAGGTGGGCAGCATGCGTGCAGGTCATAAGTTGGCGACACACGACCAGTGCAGGCTTATAAATTTGCAAGGCTTGACAACTTAGGAAGGGGAAAAGGCAGGGGAGAGAGGCACGCATGGGGAGAGAGGCAAGCATGATGAGAGAGAGAGGGCATGATTGGGTGGAGAAGAGAGAGGGAGTGATAGTGAAGAGGGTAGGGGTGGAAGGCCTACGTGCGATGGTGTAGAGGCCGCGTGCCTGCACCGGGAAGTGGAGGGGTCTAGCATTGGGGAGAGGGGAGGTCAGTCGGTCCAAGGAGAAAAGAAAGATAAAGAAAGGAGGACGGACCAGGCTGGGCAGCTGGCGAGGGAGGAAAGAAGAGGAGCAGCGGGCCTAGGCCATACGGAAGAAAATGAGGGAGTCTGGGCCACGAGGTGGGCGAGCCCATATCAAGGAAAGAAAGGGAAGAATGAAAAAAAGAGAGAGAAATAAGAGGAAGAAAAAAAAAGAAAAAAGAGGGGAAAAAGAAAAAGGGAAAAAGGAAAAAAGAAAAATAAGTGGATTGGGATATTTAAAATATTTTGGTATTTTAGGATATTTAAAATAATAATATTTTAATAAAATAATAATTATATTCCCTTTTTAGGTTAATTTAGGATTTTTGAAAGATTTTTCCTAAATTCCATTTTAATTAGCAAAACACCCTAATTTTTTTTCAATTAAATTATTTATTCATTTCCTATTGATTTTCCCTTAATTAATTCCTTTTATTTTAATAAAATAATTTATTTAATTAATTTTCCTAATAAATCGTTAATTTGTCATAATTTTATAAATTAGGGTTTTGGGGTATTTCATCAGCCACCTTACAGAGCAACCAGCAACCACCACTGACCAGCACGATCCTTCACCATCTTACCCCATCACCAACACTCAGCTCCTCCTCCACCTTTTCCTCTCTATTCCTTTTCGGTACTCCCTCACCCCGCAATCGCACGCACCATAGCCCTAACCCCGATCAGCCCCTACGTCTCTGCCCTACTCCACCGTCACCCAGCCTACCCATGCACTAGCCCCTGCGGCTCACCCCAACCAGCTCAGCAACTCCCTAACCTAGCCCCAATGGAGCTAGCCTTCCCCGCAGCACCAACCCCACTACTACCACATTTGACCACCCTCCCTCTCTGTAGTTCCTAGCTGACCACCCTTCCTCTACGGCAAGTCTGCACCACCAAGCTAACACCAACCTTCCCGCAACACACCCCAGCCATGATCGAACGCTACCTTGCCCTGCTGCCTCAACCCAACCAACTCATCTCCTCCTATCGTGGGCATAGTCCTCACGCTGCGTGCATACAGCATGAGAGGGCATGATATGTTAAACGACCTTAAGTTGTAAGTGCCGCATAATGTGTGTATAAATATATATATATATATATATATATATATATATATATATATATATATATATTTTGTAGTGTGTATATATATATAAGGGTGTTTTGTTAATTTCAAAAATAATTATATTATCATTACTACTACTACTAATACTACTATTAGTACTACTACTTCTTCTTCTATTATATCTATAAAACATTAATTCAATAATTGTGGTTTTGCTATTTGTTCTTAGGTGAATTACCAGGAATACCGGAAGAGCCGGAATAGGAGATGCGTTCTTAGATACCAGAGCCTTATTAGTAAGGATATTAGTCAATGTTTAGGGATTTATGCTAAATGTTTGAATGGCTATGTTTGTTATCATGTTGTTGTTATTATATTGTTGAATGCGTGTTGTTAATGATATGTTGTGATAATTTGGATTATATGCTAGAGAAAGAGTGAGAACGACAAAAGAAGTGCGGATATGGCATTATTACGATAAGTCATATTTTTTTGAATGAGTATAAAATTATGGGAGAATAATATGAGACTATTAAAGTATGATAAGTGGAAAATAATGATATGGGAAAATTTAATCTTTGCGTAAAATAAGGGTTATCGACTATCTTGCAGTTATTTTGGTTAATAAGGGTTAAACTAAAAATTTTGGGTATTTTATCGGGTCGGAAAGATTATGATATGCTAATAATATCATGTGAAGTGTTTGGGAGTGATTATGAGGGCTATAAGTTCCTTGGATGAGAAAATAATCTAATTTGGAAATAGTAGCCCTTAGCAATAATATCATTATCACATTTGTAAAATGTTAGAGTTAGGCCACGAATTTCAAGTATGTTGTTAATATGGGTATTTTAAGGATGTATATTTAATTCGGTAAGAATATGAGCCTCGTGGGAATTGTTATGACTTATATGTGAACTCAAGGTTTTGGGAGCCTTATAAATAGTAACTTTTAAGATAGGGATATTATCGCATGTGTAAGACGTGGGAAGTTAGACCTCAAATTTCAGGTATGTTAATGATACTATTATTTGAGGATCATAAACTAAATTTGGTGGATAAACAATTAATATGGGGGAAGTTATGCTTAAATCGTGAATTTAGGATTTTTGGGGGGAAATGAGCATCTTAATCTCTAAGAACGATCTTGTTATATGTATATTGATGTCTCACTTGCATTAATTATGTTTCTCACTCATAAAGTAATCATGAATAAGATGCTAATCATTTAAAGTGAAAGATCACGTGAGTTGGGTCGAGGTGTTTTATGAGTCTGTTCCACCGTCTTAATAATAGTGGCCAAGTGTGTTTTTCCCTGGGACGTGCATCAAACCGTTCCACCAGTGTAAGAATAGTGGGGCGTAATCTCAACGTGAAAGATAATATGAGTTTGAGATAAGTAACCAATGATTAAGACACTAATCACTTATAGTGAAAGATTATGTGTGAAATGCCCCGAAAATTTCTAATTTTAAAAAATTATATTTAAATGAGGTTTTATTATAAAAATTAACTAAATAAATTATTTTATTTAAAATAAGAAAAATAAAATAGTTCCAAATTAATATGAATTATATAAATAATTTAATTGGAGAAAATTAGAGTGTTTTGCTAATTAAAATAGAATCTATGAAAAATCTTTCAGAAACCCTAAATTATCCTAAAAAGGGATCTAAATATTATTTTATTTAAATATTTTTATTTTTAAATATTCCAAATATACCAATTAATTTTATTAACCCAACCCTCCTATTTTTCTTTTTCCCCTTTTCCTTTTCCTTTCTTTTCTTCTTTTTCTTTGTCCTATCCTTTTCCCCGCTTGGGTCTGTGCCTCCTATGGCCCAGTTTTTCTCCCCTCCCTCCTTTCTTTCCTTTGGCACGACCCAGCCCGCACTACCGTCCCCTTCATTCTCCCTTGCTGCGCCGCGTTTTCTCTCCTATCCTTTTCCCCCTGGAACGATGTGTTTTGATTAATTTATTTACCATTGTCGCCCAATCGGTCTCCTCTTCCTTTCTTTCTTTCTTTTCTTCCCTGAACCGCCCGGTCCAACCCACCTTTCTTCTTCCTTCCTTCCTATTTTCCTGTCGACGCCGACCTGCACTATTTCCGCCGCCCTTGTGGCCTAGTTTTTTGTCGTCGTTGACCAGCCGTTTCGCTCCTCTTCTCCCCTACTGACTCTTCAACCTTTTCGCCCAACTAACTCCCCATCTCCTCGCACATTTCTCTCTCTCCCATCCAGTCAACCCCCTACCCCAAAATATGCTACCACTAGCCAACCATCATCGCCGGTGACCCTAACCCTACTTTCATTACACCCTCGCCGACCCACAGAACCCTACCCTCTCATTTACACTCTATAAATATCCCCGTAATAGCCCTGTATCGAGCCTTTGATTTCTTAACCAAAAAATCCACCTTGTGCATCACCGCCACTTTAGATGCCATTTCTAACGCCTCCGACCAACACCGCTTCCATCTCTGGCCACCAAACTCTTCCTTGCACTGCCCTCTAACTAACCAAACCACCCATCCCCCTCGATTCTTCATGCACAAGCCACCCCGACCGTGCAAATTTCCCGTATTAATTAATCCATTTTCTGCCTTCGTCGCCCTTTACACCACCCTTAGCCACCTCTTTTGCCACTTCCGCCGCTTCTTTCACCTTTCATTATGTTCTACATACCACCTTCTACATTCCCCTACCTTTATTTTCCTCTTCCTCCCTCTCCTCCTCTCTTTCTCTTCTTCTTCCCCATTTAGCCACCACCACTACCGTCGTGTGCGGCCACCATTGGTTGTGCTGCCACCCTTATTCTGCTCCTCTCCCTTTGGGAAGTCTTAAATACCCCAACTCCCACCTTCATTCTCCCTATCTTTTTCCCAGCATTCAACTTTTCCTCTTTTCCTCTCTTTTTCCGGCCACCGCTGTGCACCATCGCCGATGCCGCCTATCACCTCTAGTCTAAGGTTGAACCCTAGACCCTCTCAACCCTTTTCCCTATTTTATAAGCCTTAATTTATTTTATTTCATTTATTTGAATATAAATACTATTATTATTATTAGTAGTAGTAGTATTAATGTTTTTATTATTATTTCTATTGAGGGCTGAAGCCCCATCATATTTTTAGTTCTATTTTATTATTATTATTATTATTATTGTTGTTGTTTCTATTATTACTATTATGATTATTATCATTTTTACAATATCATTATGGTTTTTATCATCATCATTATTATTATTACTAAATTTGGTTATTTATTTTACTAATATTATTATTAGTATTATTTTGGTAAAGGGGCTGAAGCCCTTATTTCACTTTGTTTTTAAATAGTGTCCTTTTATTATTATTATTGTTACTATTACTATTATTATTATTATTTATATTATCATTGATATTATTTTAGTATCATTATTATTATTATTATTAGGGTAAAGTTTTCAACCTTATATTATCAACTTTTATAATATTTCTATTATTTCTTATATCTTTAGTAAAGTTAGAAATTATTTAATGTTATTTTTATTAATATGTTATTATTTTATCAAAACCCTAAGGAGGCGTAGGAGCATGCTCCAAAACCGGTATCATTTTAGGTAAGGGTGATACTAAGGCCTATTGTGTGTTGTGGTGCATTAACTGCCTTGTATGTTATGCATCCTATGTTATTATTGTAATTATTTTGTATATGGTATGATGTGGAGTTCAAGCATGTTCTTGTGTTGTTATATGGCATGTGTATTATGTATATGTGATGATATGTGTTGTGACTCTGTAAGACATGCATGTGAGGATGTTAATATGGTTTGTGTGGGGGAAATGATGAAAAAAGAGGATAGGGAAAGAATTTGACCAAGGGATGTGAGTTGACCTAAGTATTTTAATGATCCATGAGTGGAGGAATAAAATGGGAAATTTAGGGTTTCGTGTGGGAGAATCTAATCTGTGGTTTTATATGGGATAATCTAATATATGGTTTATATGGGAGAATCTAATCTATGGTTTATATGGGAGAATCTAATTTATGTTTTTATATGGGAGAATTTAATCTATATCTTGTATGGGAGAATCTAATCTATGTCTTACATGGGAGCATCTAATTTATACTTTTGTATGGAAGAATCTAATTTTAGGGTTTTGCATGGAAGAATCTTTGGTTTTATATGGTTTGAATTTAGGGCTTGGTAAGGATGAATCTTTGGTTTTGTATGGGTTGAATTTAGGGTTTGGTATGGATGAATCTTTGGTTTTATATGGTTTGAATTTAGGGTTTGGTAAGGATGAATCTTTGGTTTTGTGTGGATTGAATTTAGGATTTTGTATGACGGAATCTTGGGTTTTGCATGAAAGAATTTAGGGTTTTGTATGGATGAATCTAGGGTTTCACGTGGGAGCGTAGGGTTTGCATGAAAAAGTTTGAAGGTTTGCATGGGGAGGTTAGCGTCTACATGGGTATGAAATTTACATGTGGAAAGTTGATTTGGGATGTGAGGAAGGTAATGTACGTGTTGTTTGGGTGTTTGAATACTTTGGGTGAAAAATAATATGTGGAGCATTATAAGGGTACGTAGGAGACCGAGCTAGGGTTTGTATGGATAATTAGGGTTTGGTGTGGCTGCTTAAGGTTTTTGTGGTATCATGTGTATTTGGTGATCAAAGTGTAATTATGAAGATGGAATTTATGAGTTGTGGTGTGTGGAATATTAAAAATGATTTGGGTTGTATGAGGTGGAGTAAGATGGGCCACATAGGCCTAAATTAGGGTTTTGGGGGGAAACCTAGAGCTAGGAAGTAAGTGGACTTAGAGGTGTGTAGTAGTGGGCCTTGACCCACATATTTCGGTGTTGGAGTCCCGGTGTGAGTTGGAGTACAGAGGAGAGGTTGTTGGACAAATTAGAAAATGTATGGTTCTCATGATATGATACGGATCAGTTGGAGGATAAATGTAAAGGGAGTGATTCATGCCTGTTTAGGGTGAAAGCTTTTGAATAAGATACTTAAGACACGAATCATTTAAAGTGGAAGATTATTGAACCGGGTCCAGCCAATCCACCGATTAGGAATAGTGGTTAGGGTTTTTACCCTATCTGTAACCAATCCATTGGTTATAATAGTGGTTAGGGTTTTTACCCTATGTGCGACCGATCCACCGGTTATAATAGTGGTAAGGGCATGATTTCCTATGTGTGGTTGGCCCACCAGTTATAATAGTGGGGGATCCCGAGCTCAATAAACACAAATCAGAGTTTTGCTAAGGCACCTAAAAGATACTAATTATTTACAGTGGAACACTATGTGAGCAAGAGCCGAACCGATCCACTGGTTAGGAATAGCGGTTAGGGTTTTTACCCTATGTGTGACCGATCCACCAGTTATAATTGTGGTTAGGGTTTTTACCCTATGTGCGACCGATCCACCGGTTATAATAGTGGTTAGGGCAGGATGCTCTATGTGTGACCGGCCAACCGGTTATAATAGTGGGGTGCTCCTGTACTCGCATGGATTTGATAAAAACATGGTGTGAATCGATTTCCGATCAGAGATTAATCCGGATTATAAATGAGATTTTATGTTTCTACCCGAATGATTGTACGTTATTATGTCATCGTGATGGATTATGCTCTTTTAATTCTTTTGCATTATTTATGTGATGTTTTGTGTTAGCCTTAGTGTGCAGTTACCTTGCTTAGTACGTAGCGTACTAATCACCTTTTTTATGGGTGCTGCTCATTCCCATGAGTAGTAGGCCTTTCTGAAGTTGTATAGGTAGGGGAGACATCCGGCGGGGCTGAGTGTTAAGCTTGTGGTTGGATCAAGTTCGAGAGTGTTGTGACCGTATTTACTCTTTATGCGATGTATTTCCTTTTGTTATTTCTTTTGTATCGGATTTATCCATTTTGATTTATTACCTTGTATTGAGTATTTTAAATGAATCTTTTATCGGTTGTAAGCTTATTTCTCTTTTGGAAATGAATTACAATTCTTTATGCGTACTATGATTTTGTTTTACAACCGTTTAAAGCTTATTTGGATTTTAGTTTGTCTTGATTTATAATTGATTTAATCTTTTCTTAGCCTTAGCACTTGGTACTGGAATGGTTGGAGTGAACCGGTCTAGTACTAAGTGTGGCGGTAACATCCTCAGAATTCACGGGTTTTAATTTAATTGCTTCCGCTTTTAATATATATATATATATATATATATAGTAAATTTTGGGATGTTACAGTGTGAGCCATGACCGAGGTGTAGGATTCCGTTCCACCAGCTTAATAATAGTGGCCAGGAGCATTATGTGGGGCTTCAGATTGTTCCACCAGTTTAAGAATAGTGGTCAGGAGCGTTTTACCCTAAGAGGTGTAGAATCCATTCCACCGGCTTATTAATAGTATCCATGAGCATTTTGCCTTAGGATGTGTTTTAGACCATTCCACCGGTTTAAGAATAGTGGGGTCCCTGAATTCAACGTAAATAAAAAATGGGTTACATCATATTTAAATATTATGAATCCGGACCAGTAATTACCTTATGCTGATCTTTGTATCTTACATGTATACTACTTTCCGCTGTGAATATATTTAATGATATGTTTTTCCAGTTTCGACTGAGTTGTTACCTTGCTCAATACATAGTGTACTGATCATCCTTTTTATGAGTGCTCCTCATTCCCACAAGCAGATGACCTCGATGGTTTTGTGCATGTCTTTGAGGACCCAGTTGATGATTTCGCTACTTTGATGCATTGTGTGGGAAAGAGTAACTTTTATCTGTACTGGGTATTTGGACGAAGAGTCATGTTATCCGGATGATGTATTTACCTGGATACCCTTTTTGGACTATTTGATCCATGGTATCCCTTTGTAGTATTTTGTTATTGTAATCGAGAGTTAATCTCCAAACTTGTATTTGGTATGATGAAACTTCTCTCGTTTCCAATTTTATCTTGTTGAGCATTTTTAATTATTTAACCTCGTGATTGGCATAAGGTTGGGATGGTAAGCCCGACTTATGTCAATTATGACGATAACACTTGATTACTTTAATTATGCTTCCGCTGTAAAATGAAAAAAAATGTAGTAAATTTTGGGGTATTATTAGTTGGTATCAAAGCTTTAGTTTTGATTACTGTGCTTTGTTTTCAAAAGACTTGGTCTTCAAACGATCCCTTATATGATTTTATCGGTCTATTTCATATTTTAGAAAAAAAATTTGATTATTTGAAAACCCAATTTAAATTGTGAGGAATCGAGAACGAGTAGCCTAGGTGGCCTTTGATATGTGATTTTGTGTATTATGTGCTAGTAAGCTAGGAATATTCTCCTAACATGTTTTTTGTTTTGCAACTAATTCGCCATGGCACTTAACAGTCACATCAGTTGTTTAGAGGAGGCTTCTGAGGCGTTCATCGAGTTAGTTAGGTGTCCACGGCCGCCTCAGCCTTAGCCACCACCACCACCTCTCCACTACCCACAGGAGGGTATTAGAGAAGACTAGTTATGGAGGGTTACAGGACACCACCCACTTCTCTACACTGGTGACGAGGACTCGGTTATCCTAGAGGGATGGATTCGGGACATGGATAGGTCATACAAGGGCATAGATTGTCCACCTGCTCGAAGGGTGAGCATTGCAGCCTACTTTCTTCATGGAGTTGCCGACACCTGGTGGATAGGTCGTTGTGTGCAGGGAGGACCGCCGATATCCTAGGAGGACTTCAAGACACTGATTCGTACTAAGTTCTATCCTAAGAGTCTTAAGAAGGACAAATTGAAGGAGTTTATGTAGCTTACTCAAGGAGGCATGACAGTGAGACAGTACCACGCCAGGTTCATAGAGCTTTTGATGTTCGCACCGAGGATAGCATCCGGTGAGTAGACAGTAGTGTACCGGTTTGAATAGGGGCTCCATTTTAGCATTTGCAGGATTATGGGCATTGTGGCTTTCCAGGACCTATCCACGTTGTATGAGATGGCGTGTGTCACTACTACCATGGTATAGGAGCAAGCTTCTATTTTGGGTAAGAGGAAGGCGGAGACACAGGGTTCTAGAGGCAGAATCTAGTTTTAAGGAGGCGAACCTCCAAGGTTCTAGCAACGAGGTCATATCCAGTTTCAGGGTGGCCAGAGTAGGCCTATAGGGCCGCCGAGAAGCTTCACTTGTTGTTTTTTTGGTCTGGATCACCCGAGATGGAATTTTTAGGGCATATCTATAAAGTGTCGAGCTTGTGGTCAGTGGGGCCACCAGTCTTTTGAGTGTCAGCGACAGTAGGGTTAGTTTCGGTAGCAAGGACAACTGGTACATCAATAGAGAGCCTATCAATAATGACCCTACCAGCCTCAACAGTAGCAGAGGACACCTATCCTAGTCAACAAATGTTGTACTATTTCCGCAAACGCACGGATTTGTTATAGCATTTCAATGTCGTATTCCATAGGGAATTTGTAATTGAGTACAACTCTTTACTATTTTAACTATCTAAATCTATATAAAAAGAATAATTATGAAAAGCTTTTTAGCTTCCAAATACTAAACAATAAGAGTCAAACCTAGGGTCAAACTTCGGTCTCCAAGTTAATAATCAATAATGAAACAACATTTATGTCGTAGATTAATTCGCTAACTATGGACAATTGGTCATATTATATTCATGAGCCTCTTTCAAGGTCTAAGAACATATTTAATCTAATTTTCAACCTAATTACGTGACTCACAAATTAAACTAAACCAATTAAGCACCACAAATTCAAAAGTCCCTAAGAATTAAACATCTACTTTCGTGATTGCTTAAATTCCCGTACATATGCTAATTTTTTATAATAATCTAAACCTTTCAGTTGTAGATTACATCTAAGGAGGTCGGATTTCTTCAAATTCACTTTACAACAATTAAATCTAGCACATGCAACAGTATAAACGAATCAAACGTACAATATAATACTTCAAATCATCATGTTGGTTACCAAAATAGTACCTAGTTCAATCCTAGAAAGGAGACTACTCACTCATATTTTTAAATGAAATTAACAAAATTAATAGCATGATAATCATAATAACAGTACAAAGATATGAATAAGAAGAATTAAACTGAATTAACTATAATTCGAAAGAGAATAATGTTGATTCCGAGTCAACTGTACACGAATTACGCACTCCAATCTCCGAAAAAATCAAAACTAAAAGAACAAAAAATTACATGAAGCTAAAGCTTGGTAATGAGGGGTCTAATGATGCTCTAAAATGTCTTCTCTCTCTTTTTAAGAAGTCCCCGAGGCATGCCACAAAAATTCCCATCATGCCAGCCATATCGAGCATGTAAATCGTGGGGAAGACCATAGCTACATGGTCGTGCGGCCTTTGCATGACCTAGCCATAAATTTCTGATCTTGCATGGTCATGCAATTCTGGCGGGCCTGACCATGCAATATTTTTAGCCTCAAATTTTCAGCTCATAATTTGGTACGGTCGTGCAATCTATGCAATGCCTGGTTGTGCGATTCTGTTTTCTTCGATAATAATAGGGGAGTGTTGCACAGCTGTGCAACTGGGTGTGCAGCCAACCATGCAGCCCCCTTTCCATGCTTCGTAGGGATATATTGGCACATATTTGGCTCTAGTAGCTTCAATACACTTCCATAAACATGTTAGGTCGATGTACTCTCCCCCCAAGCTTTCCATGCTAGGTCCTTTGCTCCAAAAATAAGTAAATCTTTCTCAGATTTGGTGTTTTTGCAGGAATTCCTACAACACAAAGCTCAAGAAAGCAGTAGTACAAATAATAGACCAAAACCATAGAAAATATGTAAACGAGATTAAATGAAGTCCCAAAGTAAAGGTAAAGAGAGGTAAAATTATGGCAAATATTCACTTTATCAATAAACAGTCTAGGGAGGCCATAGGGGCCTCACCCTTTCTTTCAGAAGGGAGGATAGACTCAGGGTTTTGGAGGGTATCATGGAGGATACCAGGGAAGATAGTCAGGTAGGCGCCTGAATGTCATCAGCCAGGCAAAGGCTGATCGACAGTTGGATATGGTCATAGGTACTTTCTCCATGCTTTCGTTGCCAGCTTATGTATTGTTTGATTCAATGGCATCTCTATATTTTTTGTCTACTACATTTATTGCTAGAGCTACCTTGTCTCCATCATCTTCTATATCTATTTTTGTGATGTTACCTTCTAGGGATAGATTGGATTGCATTAAACTCTACTAGGACATCGCCTTAGAGATAGGCAGGGTAGACTTCCTAGTGGACTTGGTTGAGTTAGAGCTCCAAGACTTCAATGTTATCTTAGGAATAGATATGATGGGGAGGTACCGGGCAGTGATAGACTAGGCTTAGGAGTGAGTCTTTTTGCTAGGACCTTAGGATGCTAGGGTCTCCAATAAGAGATGCAAGCCTAGGCATACGACAAAGGTCGTATCTGCCCACACGTTGCATTCTTTGGTGCAAAGATTTTACCCCGTGTATTTGTGAGGAGTTTAGGAGATAAAAAAGGATTTGTTTGTTTTAGAGGATGTTTTGGTTGCCTAGGAGTTTTTTTTAACATATTTCTAGAGGAGATCCCAGGCATTCCGCTAGTACATGAGATAGACCTTACTATTGAGTTGGTACCGGGAGCCAAGCCAGTCTCAAAGGCGCCTTATTGGATGGCGCCAGTGGATTTGAAAGAGTTAAATGCTCAGTTGGAGTTAGTGGAGCACGGGTACATTTACCCGAGCGTGTCTCCGTGAGAAGCACCAGTTTTGTTCATGAAGAAGAATGATGGGAGCCTTCGTCTGTGTATTGATTATTGAGGTTTGAACCAATTGACGATTAAGAATCGTTATCTGATTCCAAGGATCAATGACTTATTTGACAAACTTTGAGGCACTTTGATTTTTTTGAAGATTGACTTGAGGTCAAGATATCACCAGATACACATCGCCGAGGAAGATATCATGAAGACAACCTTTAGGACACGGTATGGGCACTACGAGTTCACAGTGATGCTCGTTGGACTCACTAATGCACCTGTCATCTTTATGGATTTGATGATGAGGATTTTCTTATTGTTTCTTGATAAGTTCGTGGTGGTTTTTATAGACGATATCTTGGTGTACTCTCGAAGTGGAGAGGAGCACGAGTAGCATCTTCAAACGATATTGTTGCTTCTTAGGGAGCATAAGTTGTATGTCAAGCTCTCTAAGTGCAAGTTTTGGCTTTGGGAGGTAGCATTTCTAGGACATGAGGTATCGGTAGGAGGAGTCACAATGGATCCGACAAATATAGTGGCAATAACCAAATGGAAGGCCCCCAATAGCATCCCCGAGGTTCGTATTTTTTTAGGTTTGGTCGGGTACTATAGATGCTTTGTTCAGTATCTCTCAAAGGTAGCTCATCCTTTGACGAACCTTCTGAAGAAGGCCGCCAGGTTCTAGTAGGATGATGCATGTGAGCTAGCAATCTAGGAGTTGAAGTGGTGTTTGACTAGGGCACCAGTTTTGACTCTACCATCGGGTACAAATGGGTTGGGATGTGTATTGATGCAGCATGGTAAGGTAGTGGCTTACGCTTCTCAACAACTAAAATAGCTTGAGCAGAACTATTGGACACATGATTTAGAGTTGGCAGCCATCATTTTTACATTGAAGATTTGGAGACATTATTTGTATAGGACATAGTGCAGGTTCCACACCGATCATAAGAGCCTCGAGTATATATTCACTTAGAAGGAGTTGAATATGAGACAGAGGAGATGGCTAGAGTTAGTAAAGGGTTATGATATTGAGTTGACCTACCACTAGGGTAAGGCCAACGTCGTTGCAGATGCCTTGAGTAGAAAGACATCACACTCTCTGAATGTTTGTCTGGTTGCTAGTCCGTTATTGGAGAAACTTGGTGAAATGGGGATGGAGATGATCCAGCATGGTGACCTAGAGGTCCAGATGAGTGCGTTGACAATTACACCAACAACTTTTGATGAGATCCAAGCAGGATAACCTAGGGATGTTATGCTTGAGAGGATTTGGTAGAATATTCAGGACGGTCAAACTAATGGTTTCCAAATTCACGAGGATGGGAGCATTTGCTATAGAGGTCGTTGGTATATACCTCAGAGTTGTACTAATTTGAAGCGCCAAATTTTAGAGGAGGGCCATTGTACTATGTATTCCATCCACCTAGGAGGGGATAAGTTGTACAAGGACATCAAGAGGATCTATTGGTGGCCTCGCATGTGAGAAGTAGTAGAGTTCATGTCGAGATTTCTGACCTGCCAAACGGTCAAGATCGAGTATCAAAGGCATGTAGGGTTGGTTCAGCCTCTAGATGTTTGGGGATGGAAGTGGGACTCCATCTCGATGGATTTTGTGAGTGGGTTACCGAGTACTCGCACAGGTGCAATACGATTTGGGTTATCATCGATAGGTTGACTAAGTCAGTGGTATTTGTGCCGATGAAGTTGACTTGGAGTATGGATCAGCTACCTGATGCATATATGAGGTTTGTGGTGAGTAGGCATGGTACCCGTACCAACATAGTCTCTTATCAGGATTCAAGATTCCTATCGCACTTTTAGGAAAATTTGTAGGAGGCTATGGACATGAAATTGAGGTTGAGTACCGCCTTCCACCCAACTACTGATGGACAGACTGAGAGGACGATCCAGGCCCTCGAGGATATGCCATGAGCTTGAGTGATACAAGTTGTATTATCCACATATATTAAAATGAGATAAATCATGATTACATTCATGCCACATTCATTCCATATATGTTGAATCATCGACTATAACCATACACATTCTTGTCTAGCTTCCTAAAGAGCAATTAACTCCATATAATTTGATGTTGTGACAGCCACAGTTTGCTTCCTTTATCTCCATGGTATTGTAGTGTTTTCAAATATGAACACTTAACTAGAATGTGATTTTGCTTTATGTGGATATAATAAGTACCTTGTATCTATATATCTGATGAAAGTGGCATTTGCATGTCTATGGTAGAATAGTTTGAGAACGTGTGTACCTCTAAGGTAGTATAACAAATTTTTAACTCTCTTCATATGTCTCCTTATTGGTCTTGAACTGTGTCTTGACAATAATTTGACAAAAAAGGCAATATTATGGGTGTTTTGTTGGTCAAATACATTAATGCTCTAATTGTGCTCAAATATGGTACTTCTTGGCCAAAGGTTTCTTTATTATCCTTGTGAAGATAAAATATATCATCTTTTAAATTTAGAAAGTGAACTACCATCATAGAGTTGAGTTGGTGAGATTTATCCGTGTGATATATCTTTAGAATATTCTCAATGTATGTTGATTGGTGGATAAAAAATACCATCTTTTAAGTGCTTAATCTGTAAACCAAGATAAAACTTTATTTTTTCCAAGATCTTTCATCAAATATCTTACACTACTCTCGAGTTTGTTATTTGTTCCAATAATATTGAGGTCATGGACATAAAATACAATAATGGAAAATCCAAAATGGGATTACTTGATGAAAACACATGGGCTAATTGAATAATTTTGAATTATCTTTTGAGAAGATATTCAATAATGCAATTGTACCAAATACATCTAGATTATTTTAATCCATATAATGATTTTCTTACTTTTATGGAAAACATTTCTTAAGGCTTTGAATTATGAGATTCAAATAGTTTAAGTTCTTCAGAAACTTTCGTATATATGTCTGTATCAAGTGACCTATATAGATATGTAGTCACAACATCCATAAGGTGCATCTCTAGTATTTGAAAGACAACTAAACAAATTAAAATATCAATGTTGTTGTGTCAACATCTGGGAAATATGTATCCTCATAATCTTTTCCAAGAATTTGAGAAAAACTTTGGCCTACAAGTCTTGCCTTGTATCTTACAATTTAATTTTTCTCATTTCATTTGTGCACAAACACCTATTTTTAACCTACTAGATTTGTGTCTTTTGGTTTCCAAGAATTTTAGCTCTCTTTGGATTGTTTCTATCCACTTTAGTCAATATTGTCTTTGTAGACATTCACTTATTTTACTTAGCTTAAGATCATTTTTATTTGACATCATTTCATGTGTAATTGAGTATGCAAATACTTTGTCCACTATGGTGTTAATTCTATCAAAATATTCTCTAATAGAAACATAAGTTGTTGATATTTCATGATTATCAATGCTTCCTTCATCATGCACCTCTTTTGGGGTGTTATCCTCATCCTTTAAGCCATCATTATTATTTTTCTTCAATAGGAATAACAAGTATGATATCATTTGCCATGTTGTCCTACTTTCTCATCCTTCTTGGTCTCAAGTCTTTTAAAGCAAGTGGTATACCACATTTTTGACATCATATAGTTTCATTCTCATGAGTCATATCTGAAATTTTAATAGGAAATACAGTTTTTGCAAGAGCATTCATCATTGGAAAGTGTGGATTTTCACTTTCTTTATGTTAGTAACTGCATCAAGTAAATTTTAATAACTCATTTATAGAAATCTTAATTATAAAATTGGTACTTATGTGTAGTTAATTATAGTAATTATTATAGGATTTTTAATGTTGGATGTATTATTATTATGGAAATTAAATTATAAATTAATCGGATTAAAATTTAGTAGAACCCTAGTTGTTTAATATTTTAATCCATGTTGTTAATCATTAACCTTTTTGTTTTAAATTGTGGAATCCTCCCATACCTTGTTCTCAGTTGCATAAACCCAACTAAAAACCTTTAACTATGTTGCAAACCCCAACTAGGTTTAACGTGGCAAGTTACCCCTATTGCAGCCCCCTATGTTTTCACTATTTTTCACACACATTCCCCCATGCATTGTAGCTCCCCCTATCAAGCTGAACATGCCGACACCCTGACTTGTTCCCCTGGTTTTATGACTTACACTGAAACGACCCCCATAAGCATCCCTCCCTATCCCATTTTCTAAATATTCTAACCAAACTCTCATTTTTATTCTCCCTATTGGTTTCCTTTGTTATCCCTTCATCTTTTTTTTTCAACCATCGAAGCACAATTCCATTATATTTTTGCCATGTCATTCCCTTAGCACCATCTTGCATGTGACCCCACATTGTTAAGCTTAACCAACATCAATGTGTAACATAACCCCTTTCTTTTTGCCACAACCTTGAACCAGCAGTGTGAACCACCCAACAAAACACTTTTATTTCATGAGCTACCCATGTCCCCCAACCTTACCAATGTGAGTGACTCACATTGATGCCCTATCCGTATATCCATAACTCAAGTAGCTAGATTTGTATTGCATCACCTCCTCATGATGGTGTCATCTTGCTATGTGAAGAGTCCACACAACCCTCAACCTTTGAGCATCCTTAGCTCACATTATAGGCCTCTAGTTACGTGAAGTCTCCACATAATTACCCTCTTGAACCACCTTTAATTCTTGTAGCTTAGCCAACTTCCTTAAGTCTTGTGGGCATGGTTCTTTTTTATTTTTAGTTGTTGATTAATTTTTTATGACATCTCATTATTCCTATGAGCTAGCTTATGATATTTTATTAGGTTTTGTTTATGGAGGAGAAGGCGAATATTGGAGGCTAGGGTTTGGTGCTTATTACTTTTATTTTTTCCATTAGCTTGGAAGAAAGGTAAATCCAATTATACTCTTAATATGGTAAAATATTGGATGGAAGTATGATAGGTTTTGCTAGAGATAAAATCATACTAGGGTGTCATTTATTGTAAGTATTGTGATCTTGTGTTAGAAAATTAAAAGCATGATTATCATATTTGATGTGAAATTTGTGAGCTTTTATTATTATGTATGGTATCATGATCTTAATCTTTTAGTATGTATGTTTCTACTTGCATTTTAATATGAAGTATATGCATGTGAAAATATGTAAATGTTGCTAGGCTTTGATACATGTGAGACTTAAAGGTTCTTGCCTTCCAAACCATTTTCATAATATGATAAGCATTCCATTAGATTCCTCGCATGGTTTAGCTAATTTGATATATAACATGATCATATGCGAGCATGTTTAGGGTTAGATTAAAATGATTATTTATTTGCATGCTCTAGGGGTAGAAATGGTGTTTTATGTGTGACATGACTCAATTGCCACTGTGATTGTTGATTTATGCATTAAACCTAATATATATGATTTGCATGAAATCTATGACATGTTAATATATGGAATTCTTAGGGTTTTACATGTTCATTATGATAATTCATGCATATGGGTATAATAGATTTTGGCATGTCTTAATATGTACTTTCATGATAGAGTGTTTTAATTTATTATGCTTTAGCCTTTTTCATGAGAAATTATTAATCATAATAAATTTTAGCATTAAAATGGAATAAAGTGTGATAATTAGGGTTTTGAGGGTATTTTGGTTAGTTATGATTGAAATGTGCTTTGTGTGAATAATTAAAGTAGTTGAATTAGGGTTGATCTTTAACCTTTACCTTGATAGTTAACTTAAGAGTTAGCCTTGGAAATACTTTGGAAATAAATGGTTGAGAGGATTGATTGATGGAAATTAGATAATTGTTCTAGCTATGGTGTAAGCCCCCATTTTTAAGGCTTAAAATTTTCATTTTAAATGAGTTAATTGCATAAGCCAAAACACAAGGGTGTCATGATGCATCAAACATAGAAGAAATACTCCCATACCTAATATATTTATGGTGCAAAGGTAAAAGTAACCTCATACTTAGAAATTAGGTGTGGGAGGCACTTAATTTTAATATGATACAGGATACGAAATAAAGAGAAGGGAACATGTATAATAAAAATATATTACCAAGAGCCCATTGATAGATAGAGATATCAGGATAACCATACTTTATACCAATTTGATTTAGCGATCACTGAAAGCAAGCACATTAAAAGTAGTAATCAACAATCACCTACAAAATAAGACGGTATCTGCTTGTGGGAATAAGAAGCCCCCGTGAAAAAGATAATAAGTATGCTACATACTAAGTAAGGTAAAAAGATAATTATAATAAATTTACACAATGTCGTAATGTCACATTAAGGAATAAACATGCATATAGATTAACATAATATACTGCAAGATAAAAAATAATTCCAGAACTCATTGTTAGATATAATCATAATATATATGCACTTCGATTTCAGACCTCTACTATTACTAATCTAGTGGAATGGACTAAAAAACCTCCAAGGATAGAATGCGTATGACCACTATTTTTAAGCTAATGGAACATACTCAACATCTCTGTCTTAATTCACATGATCTTTTACTTTAAGTTATTATTATTTTATACATTATTATTCATTTGATATAATCATAATACATATTCTTAGTTACATTGAATTTAGGGACCCCATTAATCTTAACTAGAGGAAATGTATCAATAATATTCAACCACAAAAAAATGCCCCTAGCCACTATTTTTATCCTGTGGAATGGACAGATGCAACCTTAGGGAAAAATACTCTTGGCCACTATTCTTATCTCGTGGAATGAATAGATATAACCCCAAGAAAGAATACTCTTGGCCACTATTTTCATCCGTTGGAAAGGGCAAGTACAGCCGATCATGACTCGTGTGATCTCTCTCTTAAATATTAATGTTCTATCATAGCATTAATTATTTATCTCAAAATCATCATGCATACACACATATAGATATACAAGGTACATAATCTAGCTTAACATAATTATTCGAAACATGTAAAGTACAACCACATAAATATCACGACATCCGCAAGGAAAAGGTACATATTTCCCTTAAGAAACCATAATTTTACAAGATAAGCATAATGTTTTCCATAATTCTCATTTTATCACAAAATTTAGTGCATATGGCTAAAATATTTGAAATGCTCCAAAAATTCTAATTTTAAAAATTATATTTAAATAAGGTTTTATTAGGAAAAGTAATTAAATAAATTATTTTTATTAAAATAAAAATGAATTAGTTAAGGCAAATCAAGAAAAAATTTGTAAGTATTTTAATTAGGAAGAAATTTGGATATTTTAGCTAATTAAGGATTTTATTTTGGAAATTAATTAAATAAATTATTTTATTTAAATAATAGGAATAAATAGTTCCAAATTAATAGGAATTTTATAAATAATTTAATTGGAGAAAATTTGAGTGATTTGCTAATTAAAATGGAATTTATGAACAAGCTTTTAAAAAATCCTAAATTAGCCTAAAAAAGAAAATTAAACATTATTTCATTTAAATATTATTATTTTTAAATATCCCAAATTTATAAAATAATATAAATAACCCCACCCACCTATTTTTCTTTTTCCCATTTTCCTTTTCCTTTTTCTTTCTCTCTTTTCTTTCTTTTTCTTCCTTTTTCCTTTTCTTTCCCTCTTCTTCCCCCTCAAATTGGGCCTGTCAGCCGCCGGCCCAAACCCATCTTGTCTTTTTCTCTCAGCGCAACCCACCTCCAAAACGTTACGTTTCGATCAAATTTTTTTAGCCGTCGCCGCCCGACCGGCTCTTCTTTCCTTTCTTTTTCTTCTTTTCCTCCTGGACCGCCTGGTCCACGTAGCCTCCCCCTTCTTCCTTCTTCCTTCTTCCTCTTCTTCCCACCATTCGCACCTGCAACTCCTTCCCCGATCGGCCGAAAATTCCGTCGCCAATCTCCTCGTTTGACCAACTATTTTCCCTCTCCCTTCCCCGCTGATTCGACGACCATTTCTCCCCAAACCAGTTCTCCCCTTTTCTCCCACGATCTCCTCTCTCTTTCCTGCGTAACCACTTTTGCCCGTTTGATTTTTTCACCGGCTAACTATTACTGGTCGGTGCCCTCACCCCCCGCCCTATCCTCCCTTCTTCCCTTAGACCTTATCCCCCACCCTTAGACTATAAATATCCGTAAACCAGCCCTGGAATCAATTTCTATTTTTGAACCTAGAAAAATGGTCCCTTTTCTCCACCACCCTTTTAGACGCCAACCCCATCACCGTCGACCAACTCCACCACCCACTCCGCCCACCTAAGCCTTCCCTGCATTGTCCTCTACCCAACTGTACCTTCCCCCTCCCTCGATTTGCCTTGTACGAGCCACCCTGGTCATGTAAAGTCACCTCCTCAATCAACCCATTCTTCCACCTCCGCCACCCTTCGCACCACCATTAGCCACCTCTCCTACCGTAACCACCACCCTCTACACCTCCCAATCTATTCTGCCTACCTTCCCCTACCTTTATTTTCCTCTTCCTCCCTCTCCTCCTCTCTTTCTCTTCTTCTTCCCCATTCGACCACCGCTGCCATGCATCGCCACCCTCATTCTGCTCCTCTCCACCTAAGAAACCCTAAACACCCTTACTTCCACCCTCATTCTCCCTATCCTTTTCCCAGCATCCAACTTTTCCCCTTTCTTTCTCTTTTTCCGACCGCCGCCGCTATAGCCGTGCACCACCGTCGGCGCTGCCTGTCACCACCAGCCTAAGATTGAACCTTAAACCCTCTCAACCCTTTTTCTCTATTTAATTAAGTTTATTTTATTTTATTTCAATTTTATCCTAATATTATTATTATTATTATTAGTATTATTTCTTATTAAGACCGACCCTATTTGGCTTAGTAGATTATTAGTATTAGTATTATTATACGTTTTTATTTTATTATTTATTTATTATTATTATTATTATTATTATTATTATTATTATTATCACTAATATATCATCATCATCATCATCATCATCATCATCATCATTATTATTATTATTATTATTATTATTTATCAAGAGGGCCGAAGACCTATTTTATTTGTTTAATTCGAATACCATTATTATTATTATTATTATTATTATCATCATCATCATCATCATCATCATCATCATCATCATCATCATTATTATTATAACTAATATGTATTATTATTATTATTACTAATAGTATTCTTACTATTTCTAAGTAGGGTCGAAAACCCTATTTTATTTTACTCTAGGTTTATGTTATTATTAGTATTATTATCATTATTAGTATTTCAATGTTATTATTATTGCTATTTTTATTAATAATGTTATAAAGTTATTATTAGCATTGTTTTGGTGAAGGGCAGATGCCCTTATCCCACTATTTATTTCAAATCATATTATTATTACTATTACTATTTTTAGTATGACTATTGTTATTGTTAGTATTATTGTTTTTACTATTATTAATATTATCATTGTTATTATTTTTAGTATCTTTATTATTATTATTATTAGAATAAAGTCTTCAACCTTATATTATCAACTTTTACAATATTACTATTATTCTTATATCTTTAGCAAAATTAGTAATTAGTTAATGTTATTATTTTATCAAAAACCTAGTCTTAGAATAAATGAATAAGTAATAGTATTTTTGGTAGGAGGGAATCTAATTTCTAGTTTTTTCCTCATATAGGTGAGACCAGTCAAAGCCCTAAGGAGGAGTAGGAGTGTGCTCCACGACCGGTGTCGTTTTAGGTAAGGGTGTTACTAAGGCCTTATGTGTGTTGATGTGCATTATATGCTTTGTATTTTATGCATCCTATGTTTATCATTGTAATTATTTCGTATGTGGTATGCCATGGAGTTGAAGTATGTTCATGTGTTATTATATGGCATGTTTATTATGTATATATGATGAAATATTGTGGTATGTAATGATTGGTTTGTGACCCTATGAGACATGCATGTGAGGATTTTAATGTGATTTGTGTGGGGGAAAGGATGAAAAAGGATAATGGGGGAAAGAAGTTGACCAAGGGAAGTAAGTTGACCAAAAGGGAAAGAGGTTGACCAAGGGAATTAGACAAAAGGGGAATAAGTTGACCAAGGGATGTGTGTTGACCTAAGTATTTTAATAATTCATGAGTGGAAGAATAAAATGGGAAATTTAGGGTTTCGTGTGGGGGAATATAATCTATGTTTTGTATGGGAGAATCTAATCTATGATGTATCATGGGAGAATCTAATCTATGATGTTGCATGGGAGAATCTAAACTAGGGTTTTGTATGGATGGACTTAAGGTTTTGCATGACAAATTTTATGGTGTTGCATGGGAGAATCTAAAATAGGGTTCTATATGGATGGACTTCAGGTTTTGCATGGAAGATTTTATGGTATTGCATGGGAGAATCTAAACTAGGGTTTTGTATAGATGAACTTAAGGTTTTGCATGGCAGATTTTATGGTGTTGCATGGGAGAATCTAAACTAGGATTTTGTATGGGTGGACTTAAGGTTTTGCATGGTAGATTTTATGGTGTTGCATGGGAGAATCTAAACTAGGGTTTTCCATGGCATATTCTATGGTGTTGCATGGGAGGATCTAATCTAGGGTTTTATATTGAGGAATCTAGAGTTTTGTATGGATGGATTTAAGGCTTTGCATGGAGGACTCTAAGGTTTTGTATGGATGGACTTAGGGTTTTGCATGAGAAAGTTTGAAGGTTTACATGATAAGGTTAGCATATGCATGAGAGTAAAGTTTACGTGTGAAAATTTGACTTGGGATGTAAGGAAGGTGATAGAAGAGTTATTTGGGTGTTTAGAAGTTTTGGGTGAAAAATAGTCCGTAAGACAGTATAAGGGTACATAGGAGTCTGAGCTAGGGTTTGGGGTAAAAACCCTAATTTGAGGAGGTGGTAAAAAAAGAAATAAATGAGGGTGAGTGGAGTACAAGATAATGATGAAAATGATCAAGGATGAGCATGATTGACATGGAAAAATAATAAGTGGAATGTGAGAAATGGAAGGGTGACTTGTGGACACAAGGAAGCTAGGGTTTGTTGTGGCCAGTTAGGGTTTGGTGTGGTTACCTAAGATTTTGTGACCACACATGTGCTTGAGGTTTAAGGCGTAATGATGAGAGTTGAATCTAAAGGTTGCGATGTGTGGAGTTTTAAAAATGATTTGGGTCATGTGAAGTGGAGTGGGATGGACCACAAAGGTCTAAATTAGGGTTTTGGGATAAAACCATAGAGTGAGATGTGGAGTGGACTTGGAAGTGTAAGGTAGTGGGCCTTGACCCATATACTTAAGAGTTGAACTTATAGTGTGATATAGGATATGGAGGAAAGGATGTTGGGGCAAGTTAGGAGGTGTAGGAGTATGATGATATGTATCGGGTTCGTTGGAGGATAGGCATAGGGAGAATGAGTCATGCATGTCTAGGGTGAAAATTTCTGGATAAGACACTTAAAAAATTAAGCATGTAAAGTGAAAGAGTATTAAGTTAGGCCCAGACCGATCCATCGGCATAATAGTGGCCAAGTACCGAGGTATCCTGGAGACCGATCCACTGGCATATAATAGTGGTAGGGCATATACCCTAATTAACTGATCCACCAGCTATAATAGTGGGGGATCCCGAGCTCAATAAACTAAACCCTACAATTTGCTAAGACGCGTAAAAGACACTAATACTTACAATGGAACACCATGCAAATAGGGGCCAGACCGATCCACCGGCATAAAATAGTGGTAGGGTATGTTACCCTAAGTGACTGATCCACCGGCTAAAATAGTGGTCAAGTGCCGGAGTGCCTTGGAGACCGATCCACCGGCTAAATAGTGGGGTTCCCATACTCGTGTCAACTTGATAAAGAGCATGGTGTGAAAAGAATTCTGATATGAGATTAATTAAGTAATTACTCTAGATTATAATTGGACTTTTGTATTTTTACCTGAATGATCGTATGCCATTATGTATTATGTTGGACTTTATTCTCTTCTTATTATTCTGCATAGTTTATGTGATTTTGTGAGTCGGCCTTAGTCCACGGTTACCTTGCTCAATACGTAGCGTACTGATCACTCTTTTCATGGGTGCTGCTCATTCCCACGAGTAGTAGGCCCTTTTGACTTTGTGCAGGTGGGCGAGACATCAGACAGAGCTGAGTGTTGAGCTTGTGGTTGGCTCAAAGTTCAAGAGTGTCGTGGTCATTTTCACTCTTCATGTGATTTTATTTCATTATGTTATTTATGTTATTTCTTTTGTATTGGATTTCCCTTATTTGAATTTCTAATTATGTTTTGAGTTCCCTGGATTTATCTTTTACCATTTGTAAACTTATTTCCTTTCTAGGAACTCTATGCACTCTAATCTTTGATGTTATGAACTCTTGGTTTTATTAACTCAAGTTTAACAAAATCTCTTTTAGCCTCAGCACTTGGTATTGGAATGGTCGGAGTGAACCGGTCTGGTACTAAGTGTGGTGGTCACATCCCCAAAATTCACGGGTTTTAAATTTAGAGGTTTTTGCTTAAAAACAAATTGTAAATTTTGGGGTGTTACAATATTATTATTAAAAAGGTAACTTAAAATAAAGGTTTAACTCTAATGTCTTAATGTAATACCCTAAGTTTTTAAAAATCTAAAATTTAATAGTTAACCTTTATTTAGAATAATTTAATCTTAAATTATTGATTTAATTATTTTGTGGACCTTTAATTTAAAAAAAATAGATATAATTATTTAATAAATTAATATAAATATTTTTATCATTTTATCTTACTCTTTTTATTTAAATAATTTCCCAAACCCATAATTTTACCAAAATTATTTTCTTAAATTAATACTTTAAATTTTGGATAAATTAATTTATATATTGTCCATTAACCTAATTTCTAATCCTAACTTTAAAAATAATTTTCTTTTTCTTTTTCCCCTTTTCCTTTTTCCTTTTTCCTTTTTCCTTCCTTTTTCCTTTTCTTCCTTTCATTTCTTCCTTCTTCTTTAGGCCAACCCATCCTCTCTCCCTTTTCCTTTCTCTCCTCCTCCCCTAAGCCAGCCTATACCATATTCCTTCTTTTCTTTCTTCTTTCCCCTCCATCTCTTGTAGGCCAGCCCACCTTCCCCTCTCTTTTTTTTCCTATTCTCCTCCTTCACAGGTCGCCCTTCCTGTTTCCCATTTCTTTCTCCTGCCTCGACCATTTCCTTTTTCCTATTCTTCTTCCCCTGATCACCCCAAGCCTAACACGCCCCCTATGCATTGCATCCCTACCAGCACTATCGCACGCCTCCTTCATCTCCTTACTCCTACGCATGCAACTACCATCCTACAACCCCCTCTCTACCCAATCTTTTCCTTTCTATTTTAGTTCATGCATTCCCTCCTCCATTTCCTTTCCCGCATTAGGGCTATTCATATTATCCAATATTTCCTTATCCGATCTGATATATGAAATGATCCAATCCGAGAAAGCAAATAACTGATCCAATTATTTTCTTCAAATCAAATATCCAATCCAGACATAAAAAGCCAAACAAACTAGATATCCGATCCAATAAATATAAATAATATCTTATCCGAAAAAATTATTTATAAATTATTTATAATTTTTTATTTTATATATAAATATATAAATAAATGTAGATGTGTGTGTGTGTGTAACATTTACTTACTTGATTTAGTATTTGGGTCAAATTTTAATTTAGTTAAAATTATATTTTTAATATAATCCATTTTTAGATATGATAGAATCCAATTAAATCTTGTGATGTAACAGCTTTAACTTTAGTTTTAACATCAAATATTTGTAGAGTAAGTCAAATATTTGCTGAGCTAATACAATATTTGCTTAGCATATCGGATAATATCTAATATATTTGTAATTTGGTAGTTTTTTATATTTAAAATTTTATTCGAATAATATCGGTTATATTTGATATCCGATCTAAAAATTCAGATATCCAAAGTTTCAAATCAAATATCAAGTATTATTTTCATATATCCAAAATTTTGGATATTCGATAATCGGATATCCAAAATATCAAATATTTAAACCCTGAACAACCCTACCCCATATGCATTCCCCTTCCCTCTTCTCCCTCTTCCCTGCGACCCCTACCATGATAGTCTGCAATGCCCCTTACACCGACCTAAACCTACACTGCACTCCTCTCCCTCCTTCTCTCTTCTTCACTTCTTTTTATTCTCCTTCTCTTCTTCTCCTCTGCCTTGTTTTTCTCCCTTGAGCTCTCCCCTCTCCTACCATATTCTCCCTTCTCTTGTCTCTCCCTTTTATCCCATATTTTTTGGTGGCCCCCTCTCCACCATCTCCACCACCTAACCAGCCACCACATCACCCACTCCTACATCCTACCTTCTTCTTGCACCACCCCAAGCAACCACCGCATGCCACCTTACAGCCAACTCCCCTCCCTTTCCTCTTTTTCTCCTCTCAAGCCCCCATGCACTGCCACCTTGCACCACTTTTCTTCCCTCTTCTGCCTCCATCGCGACCTCCCCTCAGCCACCTGAGACTACCCCCAATGCCCCCTACCTCACCTTACCCAAACTCCCCTACATCTCTCCTTTCTCTTCTCTTTATTTTTCGTTCTTCCTCTTCTCCCTCTTCTCCCTCCCTTCTCTACACCTCCTTCTTGCAATCACCATTGCCATCTCCATTTCCCTTGAGGCGCCATGCTTCGACCTCCAGCCTACATCACCCCTACACCCAAGATCCCAACCCCAACTCCTCTCCACAAGCCACCACCTGAGCCCTTCTTCCATTTTCATTCTTCCCTTACACCCCACCTTTATATGCATCCATGCTCACACTTCATGGGCAACATGAGTTATGCTGCTAATTTGTGAGTATTCTTAGCTAATTTTGAGGTAAAATTTAGTTTGGTAATATTATATATGTTTAATAAGTATTGTTAATAAATATCCTTCATTTACTTGTCTAATAATGATATGTTAATTGTGACATTATTTTAGGTGCAAAATTTTACTAATGGAGTTTAAGCATTTTAAACCAGGATACCGGTTAAGTTTGGTTTTTTCCGGAAATAAGGTAACTATTATACCCCACTAAAATGTATGGATTATCGTATATTAGCATATTAGGGTTTTTGGTATATGTTTTATGTAAATATGACATATTATTATCAATCCCATGATTATTAATATTATCTTAGAAAGTAGGAAGAAAAGCATGTTATCTTGTATATGGTATAATGTGTGTGGAAGGGTGGTTAAGAAAGGGGTTAATGTTGATAATGGATGTTATGTGCATATACATGCTCTGCTAAGTAAATATGGACACTTCTAATATAAATAATACTAATATGAGCCCTAGGGGAAATTTGGTCATTTGGATATATTATAATGTCTAAACCTAAATGGGGTGACTATTATGTTATGTATGATGTTAAGAATGGATATGGAAGTTTGGTGGAGTATAAAAATAAGTGTTAGTAGAAATATTAATTTTTGTGGCCTAGGGGCAACTTAGTACTTTTAATTTATGGTATTGATTATCTTAACAAAAATGCATGCTAAGTGTTATGTGAGGTTGAAAATAATAATGAGGAATTTGTGGCATTAAAAATACATGTTCCATCATGAAAAAAGATATTTTATAACCTAGAGGCATTTTAGTAATTTTGCATGAAAAATGGAGGTTACTTAAATGAACATGTATGAAGGATGATAATTGGTGCAAAGAATAATAATAAGGGTTTTGTAGAGATAATAATGAATGTTGGGTATGATTATTAATAATAAATGGCATAGGGTTATTTTAGTAATTTGGAAAGTGTAATGGTAGTTAACTTTATAAACATGCATGATAAGTGATATTTGGTGTTAAGTGTGATACAAGGGTTTGTGGTATTAGTGATGCATGTGGAGTATGATTATTAATATTAAATGACCTAGGGGTATTTTAGAAATTTTGCAAGTAAGAAGGGGCATTTTAGTACTTTTTTAGGAAAGATGGGGATTAGTCTAATAAACATGTATGGGAGGTATAAATTGATGTTGGATATGAGAATAGGGGTCTATTAACTTAGTATCACTTATTTAAATATGATATTCAATAAAATATGGTCAAGGGATATTTTGGTAATTTTGCATATAAAATAGTTATTAGTTTAATAAACATGCATGGTAAGTATAACTGATTTTAAATATAAGAATAGGGGTTTATTATCTTAATTACACTTACTTAAGTATAATATTCAATAAATATGGACTAGGAATATTTTGGTAATTGTGTGTGTAAAATGGTGGTAGGGCTAATAAGCATGCATGAAAGGAATACATTAATGTTAAATATGATAATAGCGATTATGCCCTTAGTATCACCTATTTAAGCATGATCATGAACATTATAAATCCTAGGGGTATTTTGGTAATTCGGAGTGTACCATAATGAGTATGCATGGTCCAGGGGTAAATTGGTAAATTGGGGTATGTTATGTTGTTGTTTTCATAAACATGTGGGAAGTGCATTAATTGTTGATTAAGCATGAGAATATGTGTTGGTTGTTCTAGAAGTACATGTTAGGGTTTTATGTGTAAAATGATTGTTTTGTGTCGGATAACTTAACTTCATAATCAATAGTATAATTATGGTATGATACTCTTTTATGGAATGTTGATAAATAAAAATAAATTATGTGATGAAAGTGGATGGTAAAAAGGGAGTCTTAGCCTTAGCCTTAGGGGCATTTTGGTCATCTTGACCTAAAGTGCCTAAGTATGAATATTGTAACCTAAGATGGCCTTAGGGAATTACTTAAGTTAACTTTGACAATAGTCCTAAGTTTGGTTACTTCATAATAATGGAACAAATAAAAATGGTTAAGTATGTAATTAACATGTTTCTTGTAGTCACCTTAATTAAGATACTAATACTTAAAGTAAAAGACCTTAAGATCGAGAATGGTGGCTCTTTAGGGGGTGTTATCCTAAAGATGTGGCTTAGCCCATACTTTTTTTTAGATTTTGCCGGTGTACCTTATTGCCCTAGCCAAGCCCTATGTCTCACTCTATTTAGCTCTACAGACCTACTTAGAGGGTATACATACTTATGAATTAGGTGTCCTTGTCAGTAGTGTACTGTGTGTCTTCATGCACGGTGTGACCAGGGTACCTTTGCATCCTTGGGTTGATAGTCGGTAAGATATTGTGCTGCTTCTATGTGCCAGTATAACCAATGTACCTTTATGTATTTGGGTTTGTAATCTCCCCCTCAAATAAATAAAATGGAATTAGTGTGATAATTAAATGTAAAGACACTAATCACTTACAATGGAACACCATGTAGGTTGAGAGAGTGTGTAGTATATGTACCGGTTCACTGCTTATAATAGTCAGGAGCTTTCTACCCTAGATTTATATCATATGTACCAGTCTACCAATTATAATAGTGGTAATGAGCATTCTTCCCTAAATTATATCACATGTACCGGTCCACCAGTTATAATAATGGTTAGGAGCATTTTGCCTTAGATTATATCACATATACCAGTCCACCGGTTACAATAGTGGTTAGGAGTATTTTGCCTTGGATTATATCACATGTACTAGTCTACAAGTTATAATAGTGGTCAGGAGCGTTCTGCCCTATAGTATATCATGTGTTTTGGTCCACCGATTATAATAGTGGGATCCCCGAACCTATGTGGATATAATTCAAGAGGTGATTAATATCTAAATTAATGGCTTAAGTCCAACTAACAATGAACAAACTATTATAACCTGATGATGTGATATGGTAGCGACCTTGGTGTCTGCTTGGATGGGTTGGTGTATGGTGTTGTGTTTATGGGCCTACGAGTCTGCCTTTGAGAGTGGGTGGATGATGTTTGGTTAATTATGCTGTTGGCTATCTAATTATACTACAAAAAGCATCGCTTAGATGCTCCATTGGTAAATTTTGTTATTTCTAAGTTAATGAGTCTTTGTGACATATAATCTTAATGCATATGGCCATTCTGATGGTTATTATATTTCGGTCTATATATGTGTAATTTTCTATTCATGTGTTTGATGAGTGGTAATTAATGTGTTGCATGCGGGCCTTACATATTAGTCGTATATAAAGGGTTACTCTATACAATAGTAATAAAGGATTCCTTTTGTGGGGCCCTGCTTATTTAATGGGCAGTGATCTTTGTAGGTTAGCTCGCAAGCATTATTCCATGTTTATTCTTGGGTTAAGAACATAGGACTATTCGGGAAGATTCTAGTATTTTCCTTAAACTCTTATACTTCCTATTTTAATAATTTTTTTGTGTAACCACTATTAGTGGATTTTATTTATTGTAATTTAACTATTGCGCTACTCTATTTTATGTTTGTAATCTTGGATTTGTGTAAAGTATATTTTCAACCTTAGCACTTGGTACTCGAACGATGGAGGGAAACCGGTCTATTACTTAGTGTGGCTGTAGCATCCCTAAAAATTACCATATTTGCTTCCGCTTAAAATTTTAAAAATAAAATTTTTCAGTAGTGAACTTTTGGGGTGTTACACTTAGATATACAATAACAACCTACCTCTAGGATTACTATTCACAAATCCCTACAAAACCCTAATTTCACGATTTAAGCATAAAATTTCTCATAAGACCCATGTAACCACCAAATTTTATACAAGTTCCCAAAATGAAAATTTTAACAATATATCCAAAAATCAAAGTCTAATTCCAATTTTTTTACACAAATAATAATAACCCTGCATCTAGAGTTACTATTCCTAATTTAAGTCATTTTCTCATTTTATTAGACCTAGGCCATTCATAATCACTCCAAATATTCCAAATAATATATTTAGCTTATTTTGAATCAATTAAAATACCAAATATTTTATATTTAACTCATATTGACCAAATTGCCCCTAAGATAGCTAAAGCACCCATTTTCACAAAAATCTATGAGTCCCAATACGAATGGTTTCCAACTTCCAAAATATCATGATGAAAATAAGTAACCACAAGTACACACAAACATATATGATTCAAATATCATATCCCAACTTAGATAAACGATTTATGCCAACATTCTTTACTTACAAAACTTGACTTAACCAACAATATGCACAAATGCATGCTTTCACATTTTTATTAAATTTTCATCATGAAACACAACATGTAATGCAATAAAATTATCATAATTACACTATCCACATAACAATACAAAACATATAATTTCATACAAATACACACAATTCACACAAAAATCTAGTTATGGCATGTATACTTACCAAAAATATATATGGTATCTAAGCACATATAACCTAAAACTTCTACTCCGATACCAATAAGAATAGAGCAAAGTCTAAGTAAACCAAGTTACTGAAGGCTCAAACTAGCTATTATAGAAGTTGGTGCAACAATAGAAATTGGTTTAGAAAGGGGGTTAGAGGCTTGAGAGACTCATATAGCTTGGGGGTGTTGCATGAGATCCTCATGTTGGGGGGTGTTGTAGCGTGAGTTTTTGGTGAAGATGGGGGTAGTGCAATGGGAAGAAGTAATGCAAGGGATGGTGGTTTGGCATGGGTTTATCATGTTTCTATGGGCCATTAGCATGAGTTGGTGGTGTAGTTGTTGGGTGTCGAGTGTGAAAGGTTGACATACTAAGGTATAGGAGTGAAAAGGTGAAGGCTACATGATAGTGTGATGCAACTAAGGTATTTGCTGCGTGAAGTGTTAACACAACTAGGGGTGAGATGCGAGGGTTTTTAACACTATTAAGGGTGGAGTTATGTGAATGAAACACATAGGAGTTGAGGGAAGGAAGAAGGAGTTTAAGGAGAGCTTGTATGAGTTATAAAATGATGTAAGGTTGGATAAGAGGGGTATTTATAGGGGGATGAGGTTGAGGATGTGAAATGGGATATGGTAGAATAGTGTGAGGTTGAGGGAGTTGGTTTTGGGCAATTCACACGAGTTAGGGAGGGAAAGGGATAGAGTGTGGATGATGGTGTTATAATTGGGGTACAGGGGCAGTGTAAAGGATAGGAAAAGAAAGAGAGAGCCATGAGTGAAGGGGTGCATGGCTTAAAGAGGAAGGGGATAATCATGCCAATTGGAACCATTTTAAGAAAGAAAAAGAAAAATAAGAAGGAAAAAGGATAAATAAAAAAAGGAAAATGAGTTTATGATTTGGTTTAGGTTCAGATTTAGGATTAATGAATTAAGGTAAGATAAAAATATTATTACCCGAGATTATGATTATGTTAAAAATATGAATACTTGGGATTAGGGTTTGGTTAAAATTTGAGGTATTGCATATGGTGCGACACCTAACCCTTGGTCATGATGGCATTTGTTGTTATGACCTTTGGGATTGAATGGGTGATTATTTTGTTGTAGTGACCCTTGATATATTTTATTTTATTTGATGGATTATGATTGTGGATCTTATTATCCTTGGAATAATAATATTAAATCGAATAAGATACTAATTATTTAAAGTGAAAGACTTGAGTATTGGAAATGTATCTCGTGCCTTAGTAGGCAATTGAGTGCATAGTGAAATTTTGTGTAGGATGACTAATTTATACTCATAAGGAATCACAAGCCCTATAAGAGATACACGTACTTAAGGATTTAGATATTGAGGTTGTGTATATACAACTTGGATCATGTGACTTCTATGATATAATGTTAAGAAGTTAGTGGCTTGGTTATACATGACTTAATCATGTGACTTTTCTGATGCAATGTCAAGAGGTTAGTGGATTGATTGTTAGTTTTTTGTTATGCCTAACAATAATCACTTTGGATTATGGTATCATATTTCACTCGAGAATTGATATTTGGTTGATTAAATTAGATTAGAAATCCATCATAATATGTCTAGAATAATTCAAGTAGGATTGTAATACCCCCACACTTTTGTGTAATGGATGGATGAGGCTTTCTATTAAATTTTGAGTCTTTGATTTTAATTCAATGTTATACTTTGATTTGGGATAAAATTTGATTTGCCATCATGTTGGAAAATGAAGTTTATTGAGTTTACAAGTAAAACCATCGACTGGTTCCATGAACCAATCGACTGGTTTGTCGTCTTATCCAAATTAGGTTTCTTGATTTGAATATGGTGAACTTAAACTTATAGGTTCCACTCACATGACTCTATAAATTACATGATGAGATATATGTTATGAGTTATATGCTTTCCACCTTAATTTTGAAATTACATTGAAACATTGGTTCTTATGTATTAACTTGTCTTTGAATTATTTCATGCACACACTTCACATTTCTCCATTGATAAAAAAAATATTTGAGCTTAATTATATTTTCTTACATGTTTCTGTACTTTTATTTTGGACTTATTTGATACATGAACCCATTTTTATATCTAATTTATCATTTCATGAATATTTATGGTTTTAGAATCATCATGCTATTATATGATTCCACTTTCATATCTTTGACAAATATATGGTTTGACTTACGCTCAATATTGTCATAAATCTTTCATATCCTATAAGCGTACATGACAATTTAGTTAACTTTTCTAAACATTGATCTTAATTATCATGTTTTTCTTGAAAATTCAAATCTTTCAAGTCATATGTATTGGGAAAACTACTTTCTTGATGTACACATCATCTCCCTCCTTCTCCTTCTCGATTATACATTGAGAAGCAATTCATGGATGGCTTACTAATGAACACTTTTAAATTATTTTCCATTGAAGTGTGCAAGCTAATACTTATTTATAATAACTTGATATTGCATTCCGCTAATATATATTCCATGAAATGGGAAGTTCTTAGGACATGTTTTCTTTTCAAGTTTTACATCCATGCATCTAAAAAGTGTCTACTTTTGATGACTAAATGCTCACACTGAATACAAATGGATGATATTTTATGTTTTGAAATTAATACAACTGCCAAGATCACTAATTCACTATGTTTTTTTGGAAATTTTGGTTCTTATGTGCATGATTCACCCTATTTCTCTTTCATTATACTTCTCATCCATTCATTATTATAAATGGAAATAATTGATACAATATGGGCATAATAAAGATTTGAGACACTTCCTTGCTTAATTAGACTAATGCATAAATAATATGTGGCCTAAATATGCTTATTTTAGTATTGCTTTGGCATAACCAATTGTAACACAAAATTTCTCGTCTATTGTTTGGGCATATACTTGTAACAATGATATTCTTTTTCACATCATTTATGGTTCTTAATTTTACACAACTCTTTGATGAAATGTGCTTATATAAGCTATGCCTTGGTATTTTCATGTTATTGACTCTTGAGTGATGTTATGCCCCTATATGATTTGATCATAAACATTCACTCTTGAGATCATTATAATGTGCCCTTTAACCTACATACTTTTGTACACATCTTATCCTCACACAAACTTTTCTATTTATTTTCTAGGTTGATAAATGCAGCTCTGAAATTAATTGATCACATGACTTCATTACCAGATGCACTTATGATATCTCATGTACATGATCATTTCCATCTCTCAAAATCATGTTAAAAATTATTATCATTATGATTAAATGTATTACTTAGTACAAATGAGTGATACTTTTGCATTTCATTGATGTGCTTGTCTTGATCTCCAATTCATCATACTATTGACAAGTTACTCATTAAATGGATCATTCATCACATTCCTTATTTTCCTTATGCTTTATGTCTGCTATATAAAAGGGAAACATGTGATAAGATATTATGTAATAACTTTGAAGATGAATTTATCATCGTAGTCTCATGATGATCTTTGTTCATGTTGGGGGATGCTCTTACATATTTTCGTAATCCTTACCATGCTCACCCTCTTGTTTGTTAACTTAGTTGGATTTATGTAACTCTGAAATTTATTTTCATACAATTTATGTTACTTAAGTTTCTTTATGACTTATTAAATAATACATGCCTTATTGCTATAAAGATTGGAATTATGAAATCTCATGAGCTTTAGTGATATCATATTTGAGTTATTCCCATGAATCTTGATACTTATATCACCGCTTCCACTACTTACGTTGTTTAAGATAATAATATATCAAGTGATTATATTGTGATCTTGATCTTATTGCTGATATATGCATACCCTTAGGGGGAGCATACTTTTTTTAACTGATCACTTGTGTTATTACCTAAGGGAGTGATATGTTATATTCGTTTCACTCATGATATTCAATGATAATATTGAGTATGACTAATTTTCTTGTGCTTCAATTGAGAATGTGCATATCTTATGGGGGTGTTTTACTCCATATGCGTTTAATTTCTTATGCACTTATCTTTTGATTATAGATCTTATCTGTTGAAGCCCTTTCCTTTTGTTGATGACAAAAAGGGGAGAAAGGGTGAAAAGATGTTATGTGCTCACTTATTTTTATCATTATATTGGCATTTACATGATACGTGTGTCAATTTATTGTAAAATGGCTAATATATGATCCATATGATTCAAGAAAAAATATTGATTTTCACTTTCACATATTTATACATCATCTCTCAATATATTGGCATCTTTTTGTTTGTCATCATCAAAAAGTGGGAGATTGTTGATCTTATAGGTCAATCAACCTTTGTTTTGATGATAACAAACTTAATTATAAATTTTACTTATCTTATTGAGTATGTATGTGTATCATAGCAAAAAGTGAAGTATTCAAAATTTAACTAAGTCAAGGAGTGCTAAGGAGATCAAGTTTACAAATCATATCTCAAGCCCAAGTCAAAGATCAACGAGGATAAAAAATAATAAGACTCTAGCTTCTAGTACTTCAATTTCATATGTGTAATACATAAACCATAAATGGGTAAGCAATTGTACTCAAGATATCAAGACTCAAACTTTAAAGAGTATATTACAGCCTCAGGTTTTATGAACATATAATTTACATATCAAGCACTTATATTTTTCAATGATTTACATAATCATATTCAAAAATAATTTTGAAAAATCTTAAAGTGATTTTATACATCAAAAATATTTCCAAGTATTTTTGCAAAATGTTATCTTAAATTAATTTTATTTTAAGTCGTTTTGTATATGATCTAACTTGTAAACTTCACCATAAATTACATAGAAATTATTTTGGGTGAATCATATTTATTTGCAAATATTATGATATCTACTTTACATGAAAAAAAAGGCATACAAATTCGAGCTCTATAGCTCAAGTTATAGTCTTTTTTACAAAGGTGCGTAGTGCTCAAAACTATTCTATCGATCAACTAGTTTGTCAAAACCGGTCAACTAGTTTGGGCATTTCTAAAATTTTCTACCCATTATAATTTGACCGTTGGAGCACGTTTTACACCCAAAGGCTAGTGCCAATTTTTTCTATTTTTTAGCACTATAAATAAGAGTTGTTAGACTTTAACAAACATCAATCAAGCTAGCATAAATCTTCTAAAATCATCATTTTCACATCTTACAAAGAATCATAGAGAATTTTGATTTTATACTTTCAAATCCAAATAAAACTTCTCTAGTGCTCAATTTATTCTTTATATTTAACTAGAGTGCTCATAAACTTGTAATTATTATTTTTTCAGCTAGATAAAAATTTTCACTAGTGATTACTCACTTTCATATGCTATCTAGTGAAGATTTTGATTTTATTTATTCAAACTCATCATCTCAAATACAAGTGAAGAGTGGTGTGTTATCTAGCATTCCTAAGAGAGGTCGTTGAGATTGTAGTCTCATACACCTAGATAGGATAACTAGGGAAAGTGTAAATCATTTCCTAAAGGATCATTGAGATTTTAGGTTCATAAACTAAGAGAGGAGTGATCGTCATTAAACACTCACTATAAATAAAGAGAGGTTCAAATCCAAAAGGCAAAATATTTTGGTAATGGATGTAGAGAAACTTTGTAGAGTTTCTTGAACTACTATTAATCGAGTGTTGATTGTTTGTCATCCTTCTAATTATTTCTCACAAAATTTTAATTTGGCATTATTGTTATAAGATACTCCATTCACCTCCACTAGAGTATCCATACAGGCTTTCACTAAGGATTTTCTTGCCAAAATTGATGAAACTTTTGCAAAAATAATAAAGTTAAAACAAATACTCTTTTACAATGCTTTATTTCAATGATGTATAAAGGCAAAGGAAATATATAGGATTACATCATAAAGATGTATAACATTACTTCATAGCATAAGGCATTAAAGATTATGTTATCAAATAACCTACTCTTGCATTTAGTATTAATATCTCTTCTTGCACAATTCAATTAAATTAATGTTAGTTACAACTATCAAAAGGAAGAAATAGACTCTTAATGAGATCATTTCAAATTGTGTGCAAGAAGAAGAAATATTAAAGATAAGACTAAGAGTGCGTATCTAGTATTTACCCCTAAAAAAAGGGGCATGAAAAGAAAGAATAAAGCTTCTCCTAAGTGTCCATTTTAAAAGAAATAATAAAAGGAAAAAGGTTGGACATGTTAAGAAGGATTGTCAAAAGTATCATGTATGGTGCATAAAGAAAGGTACAATCCTTGATTTAGTCTATTATGAGATTAATTTAGCTTTGGTAACTAGAAACATTTAGCGTAATACCCAAAAATTTTGCTAAACCTAATCATGTATCATTAATACCTTAATTTGATTCTAATCTCAAGAAAATTTAATTTTTGCCTTATCCAATTTTTTAATCCCAAAAACTTAACCTAATCCAAATCTTTGGATGGATAAATTACATTTCGTAACCCAATCTTAATTTTGATAAATTTATATCACTAATCCTATCTATTTTAGCTAATCAAAAATTTATCTAATATTAACCTTAAACATTTTCCCTTTCTCCTTTTTCCTTTCTCCTTTCTTCTGCCGTCTTCCTATCATAATACTTGACTTATTTTATTAGAACTTGCAACACTCAACCATAACCCTCAATTCCTTGGTTGCTTCCATGATCATCACAACCATCACCATCCTCAGCAGCTACTACCTTCGTCATACAGCATACCCTGCCATTTTTCACCCAACACACCACCATTACTCTCAACCATCCTCTTCCATATCTTCCATTGAAATTCTTGCTCCATTCCCACAGCTACAATTGTGTTTCTTCAACATTAGCATCATCATCCTCTACCTCCCCTACACATCCCATTCACACACCCCTATGCGCGCGCGCACGCGCAAACACACACACACAATAATCATCTCTCTTTTTCTCCATCATTTTTTCCAATTATTTCCCAAAATTTTCTATCGAACACCACATGTCGAGCCACCCATTTCTTCTTATTCTTCTCCTCCTCCTCCTCCTCCCCCTCCTCCCTCCTATTTTTGCCCTAATTTCTATCACACACCACCCTATCACTACCATGCACCACCACGACCACCAAACACCACCTAAAGCTTGGTGGAACAACCACCAAGGCCACCCCATCACTCCTCCTTGTTATCACCGACTGTCTTCGTTGACCACCACCATTTTCTCCTCTTCTTTCCTAGTGTCGGTCACATTTTTGTAAGGCACACAGCTTACACAAATTCTTTCACATGGCAGTGCACCTCTATTTTTCCTTATTGCCTGTGTAGACCAGTAAGGTTTGCTTATGCACACTCACATGGCTCACGCAAAACCTCTACATACCCATGTATCCCTCTTCATTATTTCTTGTGTAATTTGTTGCTCGAGCACGGTTGTACCTCTTTGCACAGTTTGCTCGTGCAGGATCCTAGCTCTCAGTCTGGGTGTGCACTGTCTACCGCACACTCGTACAACCTCCTCTTTACAATTATATACCCTCTTTTTCACACCCAAACACAACAAAAATTCACCATAACACTAACATACCTTTCACCACACTTCCATGCAACTCAAGCTTCCTTTTGACTCCAGTTATTTTTATTTTTACCCTCATTTATCTTAACTTTTCCCTCTATTATATTTTTCGAGCCTAATCATGTATTATCTTATTTTTCATAGGTGACTTTCTAACAATCTTGGAGGAGGAGGTATAGAATTTATGTGCATAGATTCTGGTTTCTTCGTTGGTAAGGACGCATGTAGTAGCTAAGACTTTATGTGTATGTGTATGTGTATATGTATGTGCTTTTATTGGACATGTGATATGATTGATGTTAAGTTATGATATGATATCTTGAGTAATGAGATTTCAGAAATATGATTTTGTTATAATGTTGGATATGGTATCTATGCAAGTAATTGAGGATTTATGTTTCGTATGGATATTGGAGATTTATATGTATTGGTATTGAGATTTATCAGGCCTTGTATGGTCATTCGATGATACTTATGTGATCGTAATTATATTATTCAATTTTATGTCTTGTATACTTATATAGGTCCCACATGATAATCTTGAATACACACTCAACTCTAATAAGATACTAATAATTAAAAGTGAAAGATCATGTGAGTCAGGCCAACGTGTTTATATGGGTCTATTCTACTAAATAATAATAGTAGCAAGTATCTTGTCCCTTAGAGGTGCATTAGTATGTTCCACTAAATTAAGAATAGTGGGGCCTCATACTCAATGTGAATAAATATATAATCAAGAGATAATGTATTAATAATAAATATATTATTCATTTAAAGTTAAAAGACTTCAGAGTTAGGACCGACAGGTTGAGTCTGTTCCATCGGATAATAATAATGGCTTGGATATTTTGTCCCTGAAAAGTGCTTTAAACCATTCCACCGGTTTAAGAATAGTGGCTCATGAGCATTTTTTTAGAGGTGTTGAGTTCATTCCATCGGATAATAATAGTGGCTCGGGTGTTTTGTCCCTGAGAGGTGTTTCAAACCATTCCTCTGTTTTAAAATAGTGGGGTCCCTGAAATCAACATAAATAAAAGATTGGAATATGATATATTTATATAGTGAGACTTGAAATCATTATCTACCGAGCACTATTTTATATTATCTTACGTACTCTTACTCTCTAATGTGAACTCATGTATTATGTGTAATCCTACTTTGACTATATTATTACCTTATTTAGTACGTAGCATACTGGTCATCCGTTTCATGGGTGCTACTCATTCCCACGAGCAGATGACCCATATATCTTTGTCCATGCCGAGACTAACCCATTAAATGAATTTGTAGCCTTTGATGAGTTATATGTGAAGGAGTGACTTTGGTATCAGGGTTATGGGCTTAGAGTCATGTTATCTAGATATTGTTAAGATCAGATACTCTTTTTGGACTCTTATATTCATGATATTCCTTTTGTATTTTGTAGTATTGTACTTGGAGTAAATCTCCAAACATTTACCTGATATTTTATGATAGTTCCTTCATTTTCTATTTATCATGGTTTACATTCTTATTTGTTTTGTCTTGTGATTGATGTAATGATAATATGGTAAGCTAGACTTATGTCAGTTACGGCAGTGACACCCAACTATTTGATAATACACTTTCGCTTAAACTAAAATTGTTTGGTTCATAAAAGTTGAGGTGTTACACTTGGTGGTTAGATTCTGGTACTACTACTCTCATAAGTGTTTCTATATAGGATTGTCTAAGCTGCTGAAAGCCAAATAATGGTGAAAAACACATCTATGTGGGAGATGACAAAACAATAATAGTTGAAGCGATTGACACTTTTAGATTATTGTTAGAAATTGATCATTATTTATAATTGAAATACACTTTGACTGTACCATTTGTTAGGTGGAATTTGGTTTTCATTTCCCTATTAGATAAATCCGATTATTATTGTTCATTTAAAAATGATAAGTTTAGTCCTCCATTAAATTCAAATGTTATCAGTATTAGTTCATTCTATGCATATGATAACCTATATAATTAACCCATTAAATGAATCATATAGTACTAAATGTAAATTAAGTAAAGAAAATTCGGCATCAGTATGGCATAAGCACTTAGCTCATATCTCAAAAGGAGGAATTTAGAAGATTATGTCATATTGTATTTTAGATTCCCTTGACTTTACAGACTTAAATATTTTTGTTGAATGTGTTAAGGGAAAATAGACTAAAATAAAGAGAACAAATGCAAATAGATCTTCGAACATCTTAAAATTGATTCATATAGATATCTATGGACCATTCCCTATAGATTCTTAGAACAGTAAGAAGTATTTCACATCATTTATAGATGACCACTCACATTATGGCTTCTTGTATCTCATTCATAAAAATTCACAGTCTTTAGATGTGCTTAATCTTTTAAACTTGAAGTTGAAAATCAACTTAGCAAAAGGATTAAGTGCATTAGATCTAACTTTGGTGGTGAATATTATGGCATATATGACAATTGAAGTAAACAATGTTTAAGAACATTTGTTATATTCCTAAAGGAGTGTGAAATCATCCCACAATACACCATGCCAGGATCTCCTAGCATGAATGGTGTAGCTGAATGACAAAATCAAACTCTTAAGAATATGGTAAGGAGTATAATTAGTCATTCTACCTTACCAGATTCACTTGGGTAAAAGTACTAAGGACAACAACTTACATTCTGAATAGACTACTGACTAAAGTAGTTACTAAAATGCCTTATAAGCTTTGGATATGCAAAAATCCTAGTATGAACATTTTTATATTTAGGGGTGTCCAGCTAAGGTAAGGCCATATAAGCCATATGAAAAGATATTAGACTCTAAAATGGTTAGTAGCTATTTTATTGGTTTCTCTAAGCAATCAAGGGGATATAAGTTCTAAAATACCACACTTAATTCGATTTTTGAGATAGGAACTACCATGTTATTTAAGGATGTTGAGCTAATGGAGAGAAACAAGATTAGGGACATTATCTTTGAGGAGGAATTTATTACAATTCCTATTGATGTCTGTGATGATGTGCAAGTCTCTACCCTCACCATTGAATAGGACATAAATCAAAAGCCTCCACAAGACAATGTCAAACAACCACTTATTAAGAATGAGGTGATTATTCTACAAAAATAAGCTCAACAACCTCAAGCACTAAGAAGATCCACGAGATAAAGGAGAAGAGTTATTTTTAAATGATTACATTATATTTCTCTTAAAACATGAGGTAGGCACTTGGGTGATGGAAGATGACCTAATTAATTTTTGTTATGCTATGAAGAGTTTGAATTCTCAAAGATGGATTAATGGTATGAATAAGGAAATAAATTCCATGATGGATAATGACATATGAGATCTTGTCCCATTACCTAAAGGAAAGAAACCTATTAGTTGTACATATATATTAAAGACTAAAAGGGATTCAAAGAGCAATATGGAGAGATACAAGGCATATTTTATCGCAAGGGCTTTATGCAGAAAGAAGTAGAAGATTTTAAAGAGACTTCTCTTCAATATCTTCTAAATATTCCTTAAGGGTGATTATGATATTAATGGCACATTTTAATCTTAAGTTACATTAGATGGATGTTAATAACACTTTTCTTAATGGTGGCATCAAGGAACTATATGGTCCAACTAGAAAATATTATTTCAAGAGACCTAAAGAATATGGTTTGAAAACTTAAAAAAACCATCTATGGACTCAAGCAAGCTTCTCAACAATGGTATTTAAAAATTTATCAAGTTATCACCTCTTTTGGTTTTGAGATGAATTTGGTAGATGAATATGTAAACCATAAGTTTTGTGAGAGTAAATAAATTTTTCTAGTTCTATATGCCAATGACATAATGTTGGCATGTAATGGCATATGTTTGTTGCATAAGACCAAAAAATTTCTAGTTAAGAATGTTGAGATGAAAGATCTTGATAATATCTCTTTTGTATTGGGTATAGAGATACATAGGGATCATTATAGAGGTATCTAGGTGATGTGGTTTTTATCAAAGTAATGGAAGGTTGGATCAAAATTTGTATTAGAAGCTGTCACCCACTATCTAATGCAAAAAGAATGAAGTGATTTGGTGGATTATAGACGAAGAAATTGATGTTACAAGATGAAGGTATTTCAGCAGATTTGAAGGTGTTCAAATGTGTCGTGTGAAGATAGGTTTGAGGAAGGATTAATCCTGGATTATCCTTGCTCAATACAGACCCAAAAGGGAGGATTAGACTTTAGCTCTCTTGCTCAAAGTTTTATCAAAATTCTTATTATTCATTCTATTCAATTCTCTATACAAATGTTGTGCACAAAAGGTATATATAGGAAAGAATAAGCTTGGTGGTGAGCTTCCTTAACCAGCCAAGTTTACCCACCTAATCCAGCCCATTAATCATGGTTGAATTAAGCCCATATTAACCTTAATCCATAGAATAATATCATTGGTTAAATGATACTAAGGATTAATATTACAAAGCTATACAATAGACTAAGATACATATATGAAATTATAGCCATACCCTAACTTACATAAAATATACTTAGGGTTAGGGTTTACAACAAGTTTATAAAAATAATGAATATCATCACTCTATCTCTTGTTGTAATGTATCATCCCATGTATGTCATAGTCTTGCATGCCTTGGAATACTTGTACACATCAATGTGTATGAACATCATCTTCTTGCAAATATGTAACATACCTACAAGAATAACTTGAATGGTTTTTAATGTCAAGCATATTAGAATTATCAAGAATATTTAACATGATAAGCTCCAATATTATAAAAGCTAAATCATCTTCCTTACCTTGAGGATTAGAATGAATAGGACAATCATTATGTTCAATGGATGCTCCTGCATCACTAGGTCTGTCACAAAAGACTTATGTTGAAAGGGTTCTCAAGTATTATGCCATGTG
>CM060178.1:68681976-68754555 GCA_030549775.1 Tamarix chinensis | reverse complement strand
ATATTGGTTTGGGAGGAGTGGGATTTATGTAGGAAGAAGGTAAACGAGGAAGAGGGTAAAAAGGAAAAGAAAATAATTTTAGGTTTATGATTAGAATTAGGTGAAAATTTTATACTAGAGAATTTAAATAATATCAAAATAGCAATCATCCGAGGTAAGGTTTAGGTTAAAATATTATTGATCCAAAATAAAGATTAGGTTTAGGTTTAGTATTAAGGAATCAAGGTAAGGTAAAAAGTATCAAAATTTCAAGTTTGGGATTGGGTTAAGATATTAGTTACTCGGAATTAATATTAGATAAAATTTGGGGTATTATGTCACTACCCTCTTAACAGAGACTTTGTCCCCTAAGTTAATAAGCCAAGGTTGGAAAGGAAGAGAAAAGGATGTAAACAAAGGTGATATTGGCTATTAACTTTATAGGATTCGACATGACACTACTCTATATAACTACCTTAAAAGAGATAGAACCTCAAAACATAATACACTTATGCTAAAAAAGATTAGAATGCAACTCACGCGTACCTTTCTCTCTCTGCTAGGTCACTCGGGGTACGACTCGTACATGACCTTCTCTCTTTTTTAGGTGACCTCCTTTGCTCCAAGTCACTCTAGAGAATCAGAGCTCATATAATTCATCTTACCTTGGTTTAAAAATCTCTAATGGTTCCCCATCATAGGATAATAAATCATTAATCTCAATTTTGTCAGGTCTAATCATATGGGATGAATTTAAAACTAAGGAGCATGCCAGTCTAAAACCGTAGAAGTAGATGGAACCTATAATACCCACCCTAAAATCCTTCAAAAATATGTTTAAAATTATGTTTATACAAAATAAATTAGTTTTAGTTTTGAAAAGGGCTTAAATTTTTAGTAAAAATGTGAATTTTAGGCTTACCGATTGATTAGTTTGCCTAATCAATCGACTAGTATGCTTAGAGACTTACAATTTTATTCTCGATGAACCACTCGACAAGTTTTATCGAATTGATCAAATGTTTATCCTGTGATTTCATATCTTTTTCTAATTTTAATTAAAATCTCTTTCTAATATTTATGAAAACTTATAATTAGAATCTATTTGTACTAATGAGTCTATTTTGGTTCTTTGAAACTATTTTTACATCATTTAGATCATTATATAATTTTATTTAATTATATTTTCCAAAAAAGTATTTTTTGAGGCAAATCTCACCTTCTCTCTTATCTCTCACTATCCTATATCTCTTTTAGCAGTTGAGTTATATATTTAACATCTTTCTCATCTTTCCTTGACTCGCCAACCTTTGGCCACATCGTTTCCTAACTACACTAAACTCCTATCTCACCATCATGTTTTCCCTTACCCATTAGTTGCCCACACTCAACCATACCAATCTTATCTCTCTCCCTCGTATAGATTTTGATCAACCCTCTATTTTTAACTCATTTTTATTTCTTACCTGTTTTTCTTGCTCTATTCTTCCATTCCCTTAGTGAAAATTGCTAAGTGCTAAATATTCTCTATTCTTGTCCCTTTTTCCCCTCTATTGAGAAAAAACAGAGACTTGCTCTTGTTTTATTCCCTCCCTTGGTCAAATTCTTGTCCCTTATTTCTTCTTCTAATCTTAGATTTGTTTCTCCATTATTTATATTAATTAAGAAAGGATTAAGGTTTGAAAAAGGTTGAATATTTTACTTTATTTTCCTTGTAATTTTGTTTCTAATAAAAGGTTTTGTTGTGTTTTGTTGTTGTTCTACTTCTTCTTTTAATTATCTTTGATTAAAAGAAGTTTTAAAAAGGAGTTTTAATGTTTTTTATTATTTATTCTATTTAGAATCGAGGTCCTACTAGATAGCCATCAAGTAGGAGTTTTGTGTTAAAAGAACTACATCAAGGTAAGACATTAATATCTTTATTATGAATGAGGTTTTTGTTTCTTATTGAGGTTCCATATTCTTGGTGTGTTTTGTGTTGAGCATGGGATAATTATATTCTAGAATTAGAGCATGTGGTAGAGTTTCTTTTTGAAACTAATCGTTGTTGGTTTCTCTAATTTTATACATGATTTGGCACTTTAAGTATGATGTTGTTTAAATTCCTACATTACCAAGTATACATGTGATTCTATGTTTTCAAAATGTCTTTTCATGTGTTTAATGACATAGAAACATGCTAGAATTAATATGGTGAATTTTGATGAGTTTTGGTGTGTGTATCGTAAGTTTTGGTGTTGTTTTACCCAAACCAGTTGATTGGTTTGTTGAACCCATGGGTTGGTTGTGTGAACAATCACATGGTTTGGAAATTTTGGTTGGCTATTTGTGAGATAAGTCGATTAGTTTCTATGAACAATCAATCAACTTGCCAAACTCATCAATTGGTGACCTTTAAGGATAGCCGAACACTCCCATTTAACAAAAACCTTATGAGTCCCATAATAATTTGGTCTCAACCTTCAACCAATATCCTCATGAAGATATCTAACTGCAAAAATATATACAAGCCATCCATCTTGTCAAAATTTAGATAATGGTCCAAGCCCACATACAGATTTACACAACAAGCATAACAAATCGATATACAAAATCGCATGCTTAGATATATTACTCACATTTCCATCATACCACACAAATTATTATTAAACAAAAAATTAACACCATGTCATTATAAACATAATCATAAAAATATGATAATACACACAATTTCCATATATCATTCAAAAATTCCTAACTACAGTGTGTATCCTAACAAAAAAATACCACTCTCTAAGAGTCTATAAACATAACTCACCACTTCTAATACCACCAAAAAATAAACTATGGAACAAACATAATACAAAATTAGAACTTAAGAATACAAGCAAGGAAAAACTAAGGCAAAAGAGGGTGGAAATGGAGTAAAATTGAAGCAAACTAAGGCACATTACCAAGATGGGGTAGTGTGAGTGACTCATGTAGCTAGGGGAGAGTTGTGTGAGATCCTCACATTGAGGGAGTCTGGGGTAGTGAGAATTGGTCACATTGGTGAGGTGGTGGTAGCTTAAGATTACGGTGGTTTTTTGATAGGTGTGGCATAAGATGGTGATATAGTTTTGGGTTGTGCAACATGAGTTTGTGATGTTATAGGGTGAGTAATGTGAGCTTCTCACACAAGTAAGGGTGAGAAATAAGCAATTCTCACACTATGGCTACTTCATAGCATGAAGTGAAGGAAAAATACAGAGTTTTGTTGGAGCAAAAATGGTGATATTCTATGGATCAATGCACAAGGAAGCTAAGAGAAGGGAGAGAGAGTTTGGGGAGAGTTTGATGAAACATTAAATGAGGTAAGGAGAGAAATTAGAGAGTATATATATATACACATTCATGGTTGTGTGGGAGGTTAAGAAATTGGCAAAGTAGAAGAAGGACATCCTAAAATAAGTTTTGAAGAGGGGCAAAATGAAAATATCTGTCCTTAATATTTTTATTTATTTGAAAATGAGTTTTGCATAAGTAATAAAAAGATTTTTTTTTAACTCCTTTTGTTTCAGAACAATTTGTTTTGAATAAGGGTTTGGTAAAATTATAATATTTGAAGAAGAGAATTTTGAAATTATATTTTAAGAAGTTTTTTTTCTAAAAAGAAGAACCCTAATTTATTTTTAAAATAGTGAAAGAGGTTTTAATTGTTTTTAGAGATAACAAATTCTACAAGATCTTTTGGATTAAAATCATAGCTTTAGAGTTTTTGAAGGGAATCAATCCATTTGTATACATCATCTTAGTTTTTTTCACTGGGTGTTTGTGAGGCTTTTTCTACGTCTTCAATGATTGCCTCATACTAAGATTTGACAGGGATCCGCATAACAAAATTTTATAGTTAGTTGCCTTTTTGTCTTGGTGGCATAATTTAGTTCTATTCTGAATAAATTCTCTAGTTAGAAAGTATGGTAAAGAATTTAAATTGTGTATGATAATTTCACTATTGAAGTTAAATATTGATAAGATGGCTGGTCATCTTGAAAATATTTGTGTTAAAGAAATATTCTTAACATCTTTTGTAGGATTTATTTTGCATTTTGCAATGTATTCAAATAATAATATTTAGTTTAAAAGGTCAAATTTAAATTTCTAGGTGTAAAATATAATAGAGAGGATTTATTTTTTTGATTGTGGAGTAGTTTTTCTTAGTATAATTCTAATGGGCAAAGGTCAATCGGACAATTTGTTCTTTTTTGTGGTTAACCAATTTTAGAATACCACCATGAACTATATTAGATACATGTGTTTCAACAATTTTAGGAGTATAAGATTAGATAAGTGGAGGTAAGGAATTTCTTTAACTTGGGTTTTAATATATTTGATGATTTTTATATATTTCTAAGTAAAAGAGACATATTTCTCTTTAAATAGATCATAGAGGGCTCATAAGGCCGTTGACATTTGGAAAGAAATCAAGGACATAATTTAAGCTACCCAAGAACCTTTGTAGCTAAGTTTTATCAAGAATTTTATCAATAAGTTTTGATGCAAAAGCTAGGGATCTTTCAATTGGGGTGATAGTTGTAATACCCCACTTTTTAGGATCTTTAATGTGCATTAATATATGCATATGATTGTGATTTAAATGTGTTTGATAATGATTTACAGGTGTGTTTATGATTGGTATGGTTTTGGTTGAGCTTATTTTTGGATTTTGAAAGATAATTGGTTTTATAGCAAAATCAGTTGACTAGTCTAGAGGTGTCCATCAATTGGTTTGTAACTAAAATATGAGTTTTGACATTCGATGAATCAATTGACTAGTTTGGGGTACCAGTCAACTAGTTTGACTAAAGTGGTTATTCTTCGGGTTAAAAATTCACTATGAATATTTCCCCCAAAAATTTTATTGCATCATGATTATGCTTAAGCGTGCTCTTTTTTTTTTTATGATTTTTACAAAAATTTTGAGGATGCCTAACCTATTTTATTGATATTCAATGGATTCATGGAGAGATAATTTCTCATAAGTCACTTTCATAACTTTAGCTCCTTTTCTTCTTCTTCTTTCTTTTCTCTCTCTTTTATGAGATTCTTAAGCTAGTGATTCATCCCTGTAACCTCTGATTGTTGTTGACTTTGATTTCCTCTCCTTATTGACTTTATTTCTTTCTTATGTTTGAAATTCTAAGTCGCTTTACCCTAGAACATCTCAATTTTGACCATTTGAGACCAAAGATAGGTAAGGAAGCCTTGAACCTCCAAAGTGTGCATTTGGAAGCTTAGATTCGAGTTAGGGTTTGGGGTCTAAACCTTTATACCAAAAACCCTCAACAATTCTAATAAAAGCCTTCAATTTTATACCCTTGAACTTAGCTACTATTCTTCACACTCACTTTGCCCACATTTTCGTCCTTTGGCCTTCAATTTGAGCTATCATTCCTCTTCTAATCCTTCATCTAACTCATTCTCATTTTCTTCTTAAACAAGATAATGTTAGATTTGGGAAAAGAGTGAAGGATTAGCTAGTATTTTATTAGGTTTTTATTTTCTTCTTGAGGAGGTATTCAAGTGTTGAAAAGGGGTTTGGACTTTCAAAGACTTTTACTCTCTTTGGAGGATTAGCTAAGTTCTTTTAAGGTAAACTATTGGTTTCCCTATTTGTGTAGAAAATTATATAGGTGACTATATCGTATGTTCATAAGTATTAGAGATGAAAGTATGCTTAAACTTGTTATTATTGAATAAATGAAAGAAGTGGTAAGAAGTCTAACTTGAGATTTTGTGTGCATTAGCCTTGTGGGTATGATTTGGATTAGTAATTGAGCTTGATATTCTGAGCATCTCAACAACATTATCATGCATAAGATGATGTGTAAGTTATGTGCACGATGGCCTATCATAAAGAGAAAATAACGTATGATTTCCTAGCTCTTATGAATTCATAAAGTGCAAGCAAGATATTATTAAGATTCTCAATATGATTTTAGTATTTTACATATCAATTCATGAATATTGCTTGTTAAGGACCTTGAACAACCATTAATTGATGTCTAAATTGATTGAATAAATATTATGGAATTTAATTATGTGTAATTGTGTTTTATAGGGGTTGCTTTCGCCCCAACCAATCGATTAGTTTGCGAGACCCATCGACCAATGAGCTTGTAACTTTAATAGTCTTTATCTCAAGATAAACCCATAAACTATATTGATTAAACCAATCATCTGGTTCAATTAAACCAATCGATTGGTTCTTAGAATTGTTGATCAATTTAGCTAACACATTGATTGGTTTGTATGTAACCCTAATAGTCTTAGTCTCTGCTTAGATCCATTAATTCGTTTGACAAAATCGATCAACTATTTTTTTAGATTAGTGGAACGATATGGTTGACCAGTAAACTTATTCACTACCACTATAAAGGTTTGGTAGTTCCTATATCAATCAACTGGTCCATATAACTGATTGACTGATCCATCTGACCGATTGACTGGTTCTTGGAAACCCATAGACTGATCTAAGCCAGATTTGCATTTCTTACCTACTTCTTCCCAAATGTTATAATTGAGTTCTCCTATGCATAAAAGGTTATCTAAGATTCTATTATCTATAAGTTTACCTAGATTAATTGAGTTTAATTGATAGACTAAAACTAGTAAAGAGAAATTAAGCCTAATTAACCAATATGACCATAGACTAGAAATTTAGGCATTTCCTGTAACCATGACATGATTAGATGATTAGATGGATAAAAATGGATTCTTCCTATAGCTAGGATCTATTTAATAAATCATAATGATGGCTAATATAATTCTAATAACTTATACGATTGCCTTAAAATGTGGATCATTATAAGTTTATATGACTTAGCATGAAATGGAAGAAAATAACATTACCTATATGATGGCCTTGAGTTGACCTTCACTTATCTACTAAGATAAATTGATTAGATAACAGAAGTTAGAATTGGACTTTAGTTAACCTCCAATTAGATCTTCCTCTTTAGCGTTAGGGATTAACTTAGAATACTCTTTAATGTAAGGTAATATTGTGGTTAAGTAATGAAACTATGGCTTTAACCATAGCCCTATGATTCACTTAGATTTGAATTGTGAATAAGAGAATTAAATGGAAATAAAATTTTAGCTTGAAAATTGTGGCTGATATTAAGACTATAAAATTTTACCTTTTGGTATAATTGATCAAGTAATAGGTTGATCACTTAAAATATCCTCAATAGGAACACTAAAGAATGTGAAAAAACTTATATAGTTGCTTTTCAATTGAAATGATTTTTACTTGGCATGATATTATTGTGGACTAACATGTTATGATATCTTGAACCAATAAGATATTAATCACTTAAAGTGGAATGAGTATTATTATGGGTCTAGGTTATTTGATTCTCGATTAGCTATTAAGGGTTAGTTTGGCTCTGGCCATTTTGCCTTTAGGTAGGAGCCTCATTAATCAAGAGGTCCTAGTTGGTACGCGTGTCTTTCATACTCTAGACACTGATGATATACTTGGAATTATCGATAGTAAAGGGTTTGATCACCACAAAAGAGTAACTTTGGCATGAGACATGACTTTTGTCTACCAAGTTACTTTGGCATGAGCTAAGACTTTATATCCATTTAATTGATTTGACTTTCATGTGTATTAAGAGACCATAAGGAATGATCTCACATATTGCTCAATAATTTTATGAAGGAATTCTATGTTCACCTAACATATGATAATAACTAGAATGATTCCTTAAAATGTATTAAATTGTCTTGGTCCTATTTTATGCTCAATCTTGATACAATTATTTCACTAAAATGATACTTGGATTTTCCTATTGAGTATTTAAGGAGGCATGTCTTACTTAAGTTACAAATTAGTGTTTAATCATGTTCATTTCTTATTAAGTTGACATAGTAGGAATGATATTATCAATCGAACCAAAGAAAGTAACCAATGGTTGAAAATTATATTATGTGACCCAACATATTTTCCCTAAATGTTCTATCAATCATGTGTTCCTATGAATACACACACACAACATGCGTTATTGTATGTTTCCCTTGAATGCCCCATTGCAGTATGTTTCCATTATTTAGACATGTTTCTATGAATTATCGAATGACATATTATAAGTATAATCATGATCTACCTACTATAAGAATCTATGGTTGTGGATTCGTATATGTATGTCTTCATATACATTACTATATGTGTAAACTATATGTAGTATGTTATGGATAAGCTAAGTGATCTAATTTTTCTTCATAATATGATATGCTTAATATAGCCTACATATCCTTGTAAGCTTGTATGATTATAACCAAGCATGTTCTAATGGATCCAAATACGTCCTGTATAAATTGGTGTGACAATATGTGAATGATATATTAGGAGTATTAAAAGTATATTTCAGTATGTCATACGATGAGTACGTTGTGTGGCTTTTGTCCATACCTTGATCTAGATTAGATATAGATTGGTTTTATTAGTATGTATACATAGTGATGAGGTTGTTGTTGTAATCCCCCGCTCAATCCATTGAGCAAGAGGTCGTGTGCAAGTTTCTAAGGATGAATACTGAGTGTCACATCTTCTTATTCAGCATAGTTAGGTTCTTGAGCATAGGAATTCCTAGAGATGTGTTCAAAATTTTGTAGTTTATGAAAATTTTAGGAGTACCACATTCTACATCATATTATTTGTTAACAACGACAATTGAAAAATACCATGGTGAACAAGATTGGACATAAGGAATTTATTTTGAAGATCAGTGATTTCATAATGATGACGATTTTCAAGCTCAACACTCATTTGGATTGGCCTACCCTTTGTGGGTATGTTTTTCTATGAAAGACTCCTCATATGGTAGGTTGACAATGTGTTATTTCTAGACCAAGAAGCATTTGAGAAATCTAAACACACATCTCATTCAATCTAGTTTTGGAGATCAGCGATCCTTTGTTTGATAGTGTTGGAGTTTAGTTGAGATTAGATTCTTGAGAAAGAGGCACTTTTTCTTTAATGAATTGAAGATGTGTTTGTTTTCTCTACACAAGAATATTAAGTTGGTTATGGTTGATTGAATTTTCTTTGAGAATGTTAGGATTTCTAGTTTTAGGGATGTTGAGAATGTTGGAAGTAATGAAAGTATGTTTAAGGAGTGATTAAATTTATAAAAGGTGTACAAAGAATGATACTATGGAAAATATCATAAGTATTGTAATACCCTATTTATAAAACCCTAATTATAAGCTAGTAATTATGTTTATTAGTTGTAATAATTATTATAAGGGTTTTTATGGTATATATATTATTGTTATTATGACATATTAGATATAAAATTTATTTATGCTAAAGATTGTTATTGAGTGGGTTATTAAATTTAAATCCTAAGTTAGACCTTAACCAATATCTATTACATTAAATAAATCCTATTTTGGTAACCAGATATTTTCTACCTTTACTTAAATAATTACCCTAATCTATGGCCCTAAACTATGCTAGATTTTCTTGATCTTCACTCTGTTGCGTACCCGACATTAAATTCCTACACCATACCCTACATCACACCTCCCTCTCTCCCATGCTTCCCATCCCTTTTTTTTTTGCTCCACATTTTCCCTCACACTACCACCCATATAAACCCTTCAACCTACCCCATTTTTGTGATGTGCATTAACTCCCTAACAACCTACACTTTCTTCCCTCCTTCTCCCGAGGTCCCTCAACCAAGAAAGAAGATTGTTGTTCCATCTTATTTTTCCATAATCGCCCCTCGATCTTACCTCAGCCAACTCCTGTGAAAACCAACCCAACACCAATGCACCTCATAAAACACACCCAAACTCACCAATTCAACCCTCTCCACCTTCATCTAAACACACCAAAAACCATCTCCTCCTTTGGCCAAAACTACCATAACTCCGTGCCTTTCTACACCCACTTCCACCACACCTCCACTCCTTGCCATATCCCATTAAAGTCCTATAACCTCACCAAAACTAACCTCAAACTTCTGCCAAAAGCACTGAACCCTTCCCCTTTGGCTTCAATTATTTATGATGATCCTCCTTCCCTCAACAAACCTCTCTCCACTATTAATTCTTTCCCTACACTGGCCATTTGTGCCATTCCTACTCCCTAGAAACACACACCTTCACCATTTCTCCTTCTTTTCCTTCTCAGCAACATCTACTGATTTATCCTCCTTTATTGTGTGAGTTTTTGTTGGTCCTTGCTATTTTGCTTTGATCGGTTAGTTATCATTGAGTCATTTCAGTAAGTTTGGGTTATTTTTTTTTCTATTAAATGCTAACACATATGTGTTTGATTATTAATTTCCAAGGTAATCCTTGATGTTCTTGGTAGAGACGGTTTTATACTTTTTGTGTAAACTTGGATTTAGGTAAATCCAATCACTCATAAGATGGTAGAATTTTCATGCGAGCATGATAGGATTGTTTAGACCTAGAATCATGCTAGTCTTTTATACTTTTCAAGTATTATGACATGTATGATAAAATGAGAACATGTTAAATGAATATTATGTATAAATGTTGTAAGTTAACCTATATACATGAGTAATATATTATATGATTTATGTAGACATGTCTTGGGTTTTCAATATGGTCAAGTTATGATTTGAATGCCATGATAAATATATGATGATTACTAATGCATGGTATTTAGGTTTACTATGGCTCCTTTGGAAGTAAATATGCATGATTAGGGTTAGCTAATGATGATTTATATTCGCATGACTTAGGGTTAAAAATATTTCCCCATATGTACCATGGTGATAATTTTCCTATTTAAATGTTGTATTATGCTTAAAGTTTGTACGTACATGTTACATAGAAAATGTGATATGTGAGAATTGCATGATTAGGATTTTATAGGCGCAACCCATTAAATGATTGAAAAGTGGAAAATATAGTTAATTGCCAAAATAGTAAAATGATGAAACTAAGGTTTCAAAGGCATTTTGGTAAATATTGACCTAAAGTATCTTTTGTGAATAAATGGGTATCAGGATTACCTTAGACTTTTGATAGACTGACCTTAATGTTGACTTAGCTTGACATAGATTGATAACCTTAGGGCTTATCTTAATAATTAGAAATTAAAGGGGAAATGATTAACTACGGAGATGGAAATTATTATGCAGTAAGTGAAAGTAGTGATCACTTCATAAAATATTAATACTTAAAAAAAAGACCTCGACTCGAGGATGGTAGCTCTCCAAGATTAGCTACCCTAGAGATGAGGTGTGAGTAGTCATTTGTTTTGGTTTGTTGATGTGTCATTGTGCCCTAGTAAGGCCCTATTCTACACTATAGGTAACCTACTAGACCTATAGGCGGTATCAATACTTAAGGACTTGGTGATCAAGGATGGAGGATACTTTGTTGCCTTTATTGAAATGCCCCAAAAATTTCTAATTTTAAAAATTATATTTAAATGAGGTTTTATTATGAAAATTAATTATATGAATTATTTTTATAAAAAAAAAAGAAATTAATTAGGGCAAATTGAGAAGAAATTTATAAGTATTTTAATTCGGAGAAATTTGGGTATTTTAACTAATTAAGGATTTTATTTTAAAAATTAATTAAATTAATTATTTTATTTAAAATAAGAAGGATAAAATAGCTCCAAATTAATATGAATTTTGATAAATAATTTAATTGGAGAAAATTAGGTTGTTTTGCTAATTAAAATAGAATTTATGGAAAATCTTTCAAAAATCCTAATTTAGCTTAAAAGGAATTTAAATATTATTATTTTTATATATCCCAAATATTTAATTAATTTAAATACCCAACCTAATTATTTTTCTCTTTTCCTTTTTTCTTTTTTCCTTTTTCTTTCTTTCTTTTTCTTTCTTTTCTTCTCTTTTTCTTCCTTACCCTCCCTCGAATTGGGCAAGCCTAGTGGCCCAAGCCCGTCTTTCCTTTTCTTTCCTTTCTCGCGGCCCAAACCACCCATCCATTTCTCCTTCAGCGCGGCCCGCCCCGGAATGCCGTTCTTTATCCCTTTTTACACCAAAACACATCATTTTATTTAATGAACTTAACCCTCGTGCCCGACCGGTCCGATCTGCCTCTCTTTTCTTTTCTTTCTTTCTCCCCCGAACAGCCGGTTTGCTCCCCCATCCTCTTCTTCCTTCTTCCCCAGCCCAATCACACCTGCCATTCCTGTCGAGCACCTACAACTGCCACCCCGTCCCTGGTTTTTCACCGTCGATCGTGCCGTTGACTGGCCGATATTCTTTTCCCTCTCCCCTTCTGACTCACAACCCATTCACCTAATTAACTCCCCCTCTCCTTGCATGTTATTCCTCTCTCCCAATCGACCACAACCCTTTTCCCTATTTTGATTTCTGCCGGCTAACCTCGCCACCGATGACCGGAACCCTACATGCCTTACCCCGTAGCCGACCCACAAAACCCTAACCTCTCTTCCAAAGCCTGTAAATACCCCCATAATAGCCCTGTATCGAGCTTTTGTTTGTTACCCAGAAATGCCCGACCTTGTCACCGCTGCCACTTCAGACACCTCGCCCTTCGCCTCCGGCCAACTTCGCCGCCATCGTTAGCCACCAAACTCTTCCTTGCGCCTCCCTCTACCTAACCAAACGTTCCATATCTCTCGATTCTTCCAGCACAAGCTGCCAAGGCTGTACAAAGTAGCCCCCTCGACCAACCTATTTTTCTGCCTCCGCCAGCCTTCGAACCACCATTATCTACCTCTACCGCTGTTGTCGCCGCTTCTTTCACCTCCCATTCTGTTCTACAGACCCTCCTCAACCTTCCCCTACCTTTTTTTCCCTCTTCCTCCCTCTCCTCCTCTTATTTCTCTCCTTCTTTTCCATTCAGCCACAGCCGCCGCCGCCATACGCCTCCACCTTTGGCTGCGCCACCACCTCCATTTTGTTCCTCTCCCTCTAGGAAGTCTCAAACACCCCAACTCTCACCTTAATTCTCCCTATCTTTTTCCCAGCATTCAACTTTTACCCTTTACTTTCCTTTTTCCGGCCACCACCGTTGTCACCTATCCCCTCCAGCCTAAGGTTGAACCCTAGACCCTCTGGACTCTTCTCCATAATTTTACAAGCCTTAATTTAAATTATTTCATTTATTTGAATATAAATATTATTATTATTATTTATATTTTTAATATGTATTATTATTATTATTAGTTTTAATGTTTTTATTATTATTTCTATTAAGGGATGAAGCCCTATTGTATTTTTAATTCGATTTTATTATTATTCTTCTTATTATTTCTATTATTACTATTATTAATATTAATATGTTATTATTATTATTATTATTATTATTACTATTTTGAATTACTATTATTATTATTTCATTATTAATATTACAACTACTTTACTATTAGTTTTGGTATTATTATTATTATTTCTATTGTTATTATTTTTACTATTTCATCATTATTATTATTACTAAATTTTGTTATTTATTTTACTAATGTTATTATTAGTATTATTTTAGTAAAGGGGGTGAAGCCTTTCTTTTAATTTGTTTTTTTAATAATGTCCTTATTATTATTATTATTATTATTATTATTATTATTTATATTCTCATTGATATTATTTTTAGTATCTTTGCTATTATTATTTTAGTATCATTATTATTATTAGGGTAATGTCTTTAACCCTATATTATCAACTTTTATAATATTTCTATTATTTCTTAAACCTTTAGTAAAGATAGTAATTCGTTAATGTTATTGTTCTTCACATATTATTATTTTATCAAATCCTTAAGGAGGCGTAGGAGCGTGCTCCAAGACCGGTGTCGTTTTAGGTAAGGGGTACTAAGGCCTTGTGTGTGCTTATATGCATTATGTGCTTCACATGCTATGTATCCTATGTTGATCATTATTAATTATTTCGTATGTGGTATAACATAGAAATATTTATGTTTTTGTATGGCATGTGTACTATATGTGATGAAATATTGTATATGTGATGATATGTGTTGTGACCCTACAAGACATGCATGTGAGGATATTGATGTGGTTTGTGTGGGAGAAAGGATGAAAAAGGAGAATGGGGGAAAGAAGTTGACCAAGGGATGTGAGTTGACTAAGTATTTTAATGATTCATGAGTGGAAGAATAAAATGGAAAATTTAGGGTTTCGTGTGGAAAAATATAATTTATGGATTTATATGGGAGAATCTAATTTATGGTGTTGTATAGGAGAATCTAATTTATGGTTTCATGAGGGAGAATCCAATTTATGGTTCTATGTGGGAGAATTTAATTTATGGTTTTGCATGGTTTTGTGTGAGGAATTAAATTATGGTGTTGTATGGTAGAATCTAATCTATGATGCTATGTAGGAGAATCTAATTTATGGTGTTGTGTGGGAAAATATAATTTATGGTTTTGTATGGGAGAATCTAATTTATGGTTTTATATGGGAGAATTTAATTTGTGGTTTATTTTGGGAGAATATAATTTAAGGTTTTGTATGGAAAAATCTAATTTATGGTTTTGTATGGTTTTGTGTGGGAGATTGTAATTTATGGTTTTATATAGGAGACTCTAATTTATGGTTTTATATGGGAGAATCTAATTTATGGTTTTGTGTGGGAGAATATAATTTATGGTGTTATATGGGAGAATCTAATTTATAGTTTTGTATGGGAGGATTTAATTTAGGGTTTTGTATGGATGAATCTTTGGTTTTATATGGTTTGAATTTAGGGTTTGATATGGATGAATCCTTGGTTTTATATGGTTTGAATTTAGGGTTTGGTAAGGAGGAATCTTTGGTTGTGTATGGGTTGAATATAAGGTTTTGTATGGAATAATCTAGGGTTTTAAATATATAGAAGAATCTAGGGTTGCATGGTTGAATGTAGGGTTTCACGTGGGATTTTTGAGTTTGCATGAAAAAGTATGAAGGTTTGCATGGGAAGGTTAATGTCTTCATGGGTATGAAATTTACATGTGGAAAGTTGATTTGGGATGTAAGGAAGGTAATGTAAGTGTTGTTTGGGTGTTTGAACACTTGGGATGAAAAATATTATGTGGAGCATTATAAGGGTACGTTGGAGACCGAGTTAGGGTTTGTGTGGACAATTAGAGTTGGATGTGGCTGCTTAGAGTTTTGTGGTATCATGTGTACTTGGTGAATAAAGTATGATGATGATTATGGAATCTATGATTTGTGATGTGTAAAGTGTAAAGGGAATGATTCATGCATGTCCAGAATAAAAGCTTCTGAATAAGATACTTAAAACATTAATTATTTAAAGTGGAAGATCATTGAGACGGGACCAACCGATCCACCGGTTTGGAATAATGGTTAGGGTTTTTACCCTATACGTGACTAATCCATCGGTTATAATAATGGGGGTTCCCAAGCTCAACAAACACAAACTAGAGTTTTGCTAAAGCACCTAAAAGATACTAATTACTTACAGTGGAATACCATGTGATCCCAGGCCAACTGATCCATTGGTTAGGAATAGTGGCTAGGACGCGTGGTCCTATGTGTCTCAGATCCACAGGCTATAATAATGGTTAGGGTATGATACCCTATGTGCCTCCGATCCACTGGCTATAATAGTGGGGGATTCTGTACTCACATGGATTTGATAAAAAAGCATGGTCTGAAACGATTCCTGATCTGAGATTAATTAAGTAATTAATCCGGACTATAAATGGGCATGTATCTATCTACCTGAATAATTGTATGATATTAAATTATCATAATGGAATATGCTCTTTTATTTCTTCTGCATTATTTATATGTTTTTATGTGCTTATGTGTTGGCCTTAGTGCTCGGTTACCTTTCTTAGTATGTAGCATACTGATCACCCTTTTCATAGGTGTTTCTCATTCTCACGAGTAGTATGTCCTTCTGACTTTGTGCAAGTGGGCGAGACATCAGTCGGGGCTGAGTATTGAGCATGTTTGGCTTAAAGTTAGAGAGTGTCGTGGCCATATTTTTTCTTCATGTGATTTTATTTCATTATGCTATTTCTTGTCTATTGAATTTACCCTCTTATGATTTATTACTCGATTGAGTATTTTAAATGAACCTTTTATTGGTTGTAAGCTTATTTCTCTTTTGGAAATGACTTAAAATTCTTATGCGTACTGTGATTTTGTTTTACAACCGTTTAATCCTTATTTGGAATTTAGTTTTCTTTGATTTATAATTGATTGTTAATCTTTTCTTTAGCCTTAGCACTTGGTATTGAAACAGTCGGAGAGAACCAGTTTGGTACTAAGTGTGGCAGTAACATTTCCAGAATTCACAAGTTTTAAGTATTTCTATTGTAATTGCTTTCGCTTAAAAAAATTAGTGAATTTTGGGGTGTTACATTTATGCACCAATATAACCAGGTATGTCGTTGTGTCCCTAGGTTCAAGAGTAAGGGTATTGTGTCACCTTTGTGTGCTAATATGAGTAGTTGTACCATAATGTCCTTAGGTTGATTATATCCCCCTAAATTAAGTTGTTTGAAAGTAACTATTGTGAACGAAAATAAAAAGGATTGATTTAGATTTATTGGTTCGGTATTTGCCTTAATGCCCTACCTTAGTATTTGGAATTGTTTTGGATTGGTTGATTAGACAATTACCTCAGTTTCCTATTGGTATTTGAAATTTATTTGGATGTGTTGATTTAGTAGTTACCTCAGTGCCCTACCTCGGTATTGGGAATTGAATTGATTAATTGGATATTTCTCTTACACCTTGAGATGATGTGAAGTGAGCTAGTATGTTTTACTATTAAACTTGAAACTTGATGTTATATATATTATTACATAACTATTACATGTGGTTATGATATATGCTTGTGCTCAAGTATGCTTTTCAAAATTTTTTTGTGACTATGTGAAATGTGGGTAAGCTACCTCTCGTGAGGTATTATGATTCACTAAGTACGAAGATGTCATACTGATACTTATTTTGCAAATAACTACGTGAAGGGTATGGCGTGGCTCCAAGCGTATAATAGTGACAAAAAAGAAATAATAGTGATAAGAAAGAGGGCATTTGGGAAGAGATCCCATTTTCAAAGTGTGTTTTTATGATTAAGAGCTAAGACAAACTAGTAATGTACCTTCAAGTAACTATTTGTGGTGTATTTGGTTTTTCTTCGCACTCTTATGTTCCTTTATGTTTTTAGTTTCCATTGATGTACAGAGTACATTATCCAAAACTTTTATTTATTTATATCCTCTCATTTCCACTATATTTACTTTTTTTGTGATTTATTTTAGCCTTAGCACTTGTCATAAGAAAGGTGGGGGAACTAGACTTATGTTAAGTGTGGTGGTAACACCTATTAATTTGATAATGACAACTTCCACAAAACAAAATTTATTAAGTAGCAATTTGGGGATCTTATAGTTATAAGGTATGTTGATCTCATTTGGAGGTTATTGCAGATTATACCAACTTTGTTTGATATGAAGCTTAGAATTATTTGCAATAGAGAGTTTCTCATTGGTATAGGAGTGTAATTGTTTTAGGATAATGCCATCCTTGATATAATAGAGGTCAGCACCTATACCAAAGAGAGTTGTGGTTTTGAGTTGGAAGTTTTTTAGAAACTTTGAGAGTGATGTTTATGATATATTTTTGAGAGGTGATTTCCTTTAGAGCATCAAGGAAATATGTGGGAGCATGGAGGTTCTAAAAGGATTAATATGTAAAATTTTCACCATATTTTTGAATAGGGTCTGAATATGAAGTCCCATGGGTTTTTAAATGAGAAATCAGATGTTGTTCTCATCACTTGATTGTTTTTATCGAAGTTGTTTTAACTCATTTTTTACTTTATTTATTTCCTGTTGGATTTTAGACGTTATAGGAATAGGGTGTTTATATTTTTGTTGTCCTTTGAGAATGGAAGCTATATCATAGATATTTTTAGGTTTAGCTAGGAGTTTAGGTGAACAAGAAGTGAGTTCATCTTTTTCAATAAACACATAAAGTTTATCTAGATTCTCCTTTTGTTTGAGGGGATCAAAGGCATGTTGGACTGATTCATGAATGAAATTTTTCTCTTTGGTGAGGAAATTTATTTTTTTACAATTATCATCATCCCTATGTTTGTAGGAAAAAGGAGGAATAAGGTGAGGAAATTTTGTCAATTTGGAGAGTAGATTTTGAAAATCCTCTTTCTTGATATTCATTCTTAGAAAACTCAATGAGGAGGCTTTGGATATTTTCTAAATTTTCCTCATAAAGGTGGAAATGTCAAATTTATCTATTTAAATAAGAATATTTTGATATTTAGCCTTTCCTATGACATATTTAGTAGGTAATATCTCTATTAGAAAGATGTTGGGAATAACACCGAGGTTGTTTTTTATAAGGCCGAGATCTTTTGTAGTATGGTGGCAATTGTTGAGGAGGTGTTGTCTTTTTTTTTAGGATTTCTAGAGATATTTTGTCGAGGGATAGTCTAGTTTGCAAGAACTATTACATGGTTTAGATTTGGTAGAGGTGCTAAGAATATCAAATTATTGATAGAGAGAAGCAAGGTCTTACCTTATTTTGTGTATTTCCCATTTGAGATGTCATTGGAGTTTAAGGTCTTAACAAATTTTGAGACATTTTTTCTAGATAAGGCTAATGAGTTCACATGGGTAAATCAAGAATATCATATTTGGTTTCCATGGGATTCCTTTATTTTATTTCATACTCTTTCTCTAATAAGGGTTGGAGGGCCAAAAATAAAATTTTTCTTTCTAAAAAGGTTGGCTTGAATCGTCATGGAGCATGACTCAACTGATAAAGGTGTTTTTGTACCGCTAGAAGTCACTAATTTTTTTATAGAGTAGAATTGAGAGAATCTCAACTTTTTTATCTTTAAGCTGAGAGGAATCACCAACAATGCGAAGAAAGATGGATAATGATAAATGAGGTAATGGTGTATGGATAGATATCATTGTTTTCTATGATGATGTTACCTTCTTCATCAATTTGGATAGGCTTAAGGATAGATTTTTGTTCATTTGGGGTAAGAAAGCAATGCCACCATCATTTTAGTTGCCCTAAAAATTTTATAATTAGGAGTTCTGTAATAGCTTTACCAAGTGTACCGAATTGGGTTTTTTAGGCATTAACAGTCATGGTCATTTGTTAGAGAAGATTTAGAATATTGGATTAAGACATTCCATCAACATTCCACACATAAAGAGATGATGATTTATAATTTGGCTAAGCAAGCTTGTTTGGCTTTGTTTCAAAACAAAGTTAGGGGTTATGTTTTTGGAAACAATAGCTTTAGATGAGGAAGGTTGGGTATTTCTCCAGTGGAGGCTAGAAAAGGTTGGTTATTCATCGAACTCATATTTTGTATGATGAGGTGAGGATGAGAATCCTAGGGTATTTATGTGAGAATGTTTCTTAGGGGAAGCCTAAGGCTAGTTTGAGGTGGACAAGGAAGGATCAACTTGGCTAAGCTAAGTTTTAATGGCTTTGAGGAAATCAGCTTCGTTAGTTTAGATATTGTTTTTACTAGATTTAGAGATTTAGAAGGGTTAAAAGATGGGTAATTTCTTATTTTTAGATATTTGTGATGAGGAAGCTACTTAGAAGGCTGGAATATCTTATCATAATTCTACCACTTTAAGATTCTATCTACGATCAGAAATCATTTAGTAATTTTTGGATTGTAGAATTATAATACCTGAATTGTGAGTTTAAGAAATATTGGTCATTGAATATTTTACTAAATGGATTGAGATTGAACCTGTCATTAAGATGTGGAGAAACAAACCACGAAATTCTTCTAGAGAAATATCTTATGGAGGTATTTGATGGGGAAGATGGATCACCAACAATGATGCTAAAAGAATGTCTTCTATAATTGTGTCTTATAAAAACAAACCTCATTGAATGCAGATATGGTGTTCCTCGTGCCATTATCACAAATAATTTTGAGTAATTTGACAATGGGCCGTATAGGTGATTTTGCTAAACGCGGGGAGTATAGGTCATGTTTATAACTATGAACCACCTCTTGGTAAGTGCATGTTAATATATAAGATGAATAACAAATTCTATAGTATATTGAGATGAAGAGCCAAGAGATATTTGTAATACTCCATTAATAATAAATCCTAATTAAAAATTATAATTATAAAATAAGTACTTGTGTACATTTATTTATAGTAATTATTATGGAATGTTCTATGTTGGATGTATTTTATGATGTGTAGTAATATGGAGAATTAAACTACAAAGTAATTAAATTAAAATTTAGTAAATTTGTTGGATGTTTAGTCTCTCCTAAACCTTATGGTTAACCACTATCTTAATAATTTTTTTTACCAGAACAACATAGACGTGATCGGATTGTTCAACCAGGCATCGGAGTATGCATTGATATGAAATTATTCAATTTTAAAATTAGCATACCAATATTGACCAAAAAATCAAATTAGGTCAAAAAATTTCAGGGTAGATTGATTTAATCCGATATCCTATAAACGTCCCGTTTAAATCATAGAAGGAAAAAAATTAAGGGTGAATAACTCGATTTGACCAATGAGACAAGTTAAATTAGATTAAATTGGATTATATTGAAATAATTTTTTTAATAAAAATAAGTTTGATCAAGTTGAACCGTGTACTTAGAACGCACACCAGACTGATTTTCGGTCTAGTTTTTTAATCACGGACTAAAACTAAAAACCCAACTAAGCTCTGGCAAATGAATTCCTAGGCTGCCGCTACTAACACCACAAGCCCGAGAAAAGAAAACCAGGCTTCGATTGGGAATGATTCCCCGTTTCAACTGCAGATGTTAGTTTCCGTAGAGGTCATCGTCCAGCTGCAGCGGGTGCGCGTGTCAACACAAGAAAACCATTTATGGAAGGTGAATTGGAGAAGGGAAAAAGTTTCCGAAAATTTGCAAATCAAGACTAAATCGTCTACTCAGTTCAAGACACTTCAATCACTTGAGGTTGAGGACGATTTGAATTTAGAGCAACTGAATAGCCCGGAGGTTGCCGGCTCCTATCTCTAAAAATCAGATCCTTCAATCACTTTGATGCTGTGTGCAGCTAATGCAAGTTTGACTCTGTCCAAAAATTCCAATCGCCCTAAGGCCCTCACTCAAGCACCCAGTAGCCAGTACTAAAACGATCGATCTATTGAGCGAAAAGGCAGTAGCCCATAAACAAGTGGCTGAGAAGAAGTTAGAGGCTCGTAAATCCCCTGTCCCTTTGTACCTGGAAAAACATGGCCTCAGATGTTCCAAATGCTAGAAGGTTTGCAGGCATAATTATTGCTCCTACCCAAAGCCTAGTTGGTTGATGGACCAAAATCGAAAAATGCTAAGGGAGACCTAATAGCACCCAAGAAGCTTACAATGAAGAATTTTATGGTGGAAGGCAGCGTGCACGACAGGGGCCCCTCTAATACCCAGGGGTACATGGAACTTTAAAGACTTGCTAGTTCCGTACCATGCAAATTTTAACTAAAAATAAGACACCAGAGTTAGTTTGTTGGAATGTTAAGGGTGTTGACAAAACCGTGTTTAGACTTTAGACGATATTTTTTTCTATTTGATCAATAAGCATAAACTAGATGTCATCTGAAAGCTTAACCACAATGGTATATTATGGGTTGAATCCAGGGGATTTGTAGGAGGGATCTGGTTGCTTTGGGACCCGATCATTTTGCATCTAGATGTTCTCGCGGATTCCTCCCAACTTATTCACACCAAACTCTCCTGGTTTTCAAGAAAGGTTTTTTTTAAAAAATTATTATCGGCTTTTATGCCTCCCCTCTTGTTGTAGTTAGAGATAGGTTTTGGTTAGATATGATTTGTATTGCAAATTCTGTTAGGCTCCCATGGCTTGTAGGGGGAGATTTTAATGATGTGAGTAGCTTGGTAGAGAGACGTGGGGGCTCTCAGCATCATTCCCATAAATGCATAATCTTCAATGATTGTCCGCATGCTTGCGGCTTACGGGACTTGGGCTCTACAGGAACCAAGTTCACACGGCGCAACACCTGTAGTGGTAGACATATAATATAATTTCCAGATTTCATAGAGGACTGGTAGACGATGATTAGTGTCTTCTCTTTCCCGATGTGGTAGTCCATTTACCTCCCACATGTTTTCTCCGACCACCACCCGTCCTTTCAATCACCACCTCCTCCCATCTTAATAGACCGCACAAACATTTCTATTTTGAGGCTGCCTAATTGACTCATAACAACCTTACGGAACTTGTGGAACAATAGTGGAGTCCTCATGGTGACTGTATCAGATACCCTGGCTACTTGTGCCCTAGAGCTTCGAGACTGGAGTAGGCTCTCTTTTGGCAATATTTTCCATCGCAAAAAAAAAAGGTTGCATGTTCGCATCATGGGTATCCAAAGGGAACTAGTTGACAAAGACTCCAAGCCTCATAAGACTTTAGAAGAATCTGGTTGTTGCAATGAAGCGCTTATTCAGGAACAAATCCCGTGGTTTCAAAAAGCAAAAAGTAGATTCGGCTCCTCTCTTTGATCATAATACCCTGAGTCTTCCATTTACTTGCAGTTAATAAAACCCGTTGGTCTCACATTCATAGCTTGGAATCTAAAAATTGGGAGTGGATACACTATCAAAGTTGCTAAGATAAATGGCAGATGCGTATTATGAAAATATGTTTTTAGCTGAAGTTGTGGATGTTTAGGATGTTTCGCATGCTTTTTTTTTCTTTTTTTTTGAGACTTGATAGTTGATACAATGGAGCTGGAGTCACTTGCCAAGCCGGTGTGTATGGTTGCGGTTAAAGAGTCCATTTTTTCCATGGGCCCATATAAAAGCCATGGGCTAGACGGATTTAGACCACTCTTTTGCCAGAATTTCTAGAATATCACGTATTCCAGCCTCCACAATATTTGCTTTAGGGCTTTTGACACACTAGAGCTCTATACTGGACTTTCTGAGACCTCACTTTCCCTAATATCCAAGGTATACACACCGACCTCTATGTTAGATTTCTCTCTATTAGTCTTTGTAATACCACATTTAAGGTTATTGCATCTTGTATGAAGCCTTCATGTCTAAGGTTATAACTCTAGAACGGAGCAGCTTTCTCCAAGGACAACAAACACAAACTAAAGTCATCATAACCTAGGAACTCATACGCATGAGAAAAAAGAGAGGTAAAGTTGGATATATTTAAAGTTAATAAAAGTTGACTTGATTTGATCCAAACCCGATCTAAAACTAACCTGATCAGACGTTAATCTGAATATAAGTAATCTGACCAAACCTGATCTGATCTGACCCGACTCTAACCCATAACCCGACCTTAACCCGACTCGCCACCAACTCAATATATTATCAACCAGACCCAACTCGACAAAACCAAATTCAATATTAATTAGCTTAGATAATAATAATAATAATAATAATAATAATAATAATAATAATAATAATAATAATATACATGTCTTATTATTTACTTAAAGCTTTTAAAAATATATTATTATTTAAATTTTATTTATTTTTCTTACTTTTATTATGAACTTACTTATTTACCAATGATATTATAATTTTACTAATTTTTTGCGTAAAAACACAACATTATAAAGTCGTAGTAATAAACAAATAACAATTAATAAGACATTATTAATCACATGCTTACATGAAGTTAAACTTAATATTTGCTTAGGAGGTTAATGATTTAGATTAATTTTGATAGACAATGTCCGATTTGATCCAAATCTAAAGTGATACAATCCAGGATTAGTTTGGCCCAAACTCAACCCCACCCATAAAAAACTAAAAAGATATAATTCATCAAGTTAATCAAAACCTAACCCGTCAAATTAACTCGAACACGACATCACCCAAATACGAGCTTGATTGACCCAATCCTGACCCGATAGAGATGTAAATGGGGCAAGAATGCCCATACTCGTATCTGTATTTGTAGCTAAATTAGTACATGTACCCGAATGGGTATCCACTTACACATCTACATTTGTATTCGTTGGATATCTATTACTAGATAATTAAACCATTTGTCCATTAATAGATATTATCTAGAGAATAAATCAATTACCCAATGGATAAACCCATTTAGAGTTATGCCAAATAATAACTTTAACCTTAATTTATACTATATTTATTTTAAAATTAAGGATAAAAGATAATTATACATCGGATAAACGAGTATGGATATGGATATCGGTATGGGTATGAGTACGGATATACATATCCCGTAACCATATTCAACGGGCATATTTTTTACATCCTTCATATCTGTTTAAGTATCTGTCGAATAAAATTCAATATATTTTGGATAAAATCTACCCAGTTTACCCGACCATACCTGACCTGATAAGCTAAATCGAAATAATTTAAAATCTACCTGACTTGATAAATTAATCTAATACAACCCGGATCTGCAATGACCCAAACTCAATCCGAACCTAAAATGACCAGACTCGACCTATAACTAACCTGTAAAGAAAATGACCAGCAAACAACCCAACCCACTATAACCTAACCCAAACCCGACCTACCCAACCTGATTGTCATATATAGTTATATGTCAATAAAATTAGATCTAAAAAAAGGCATTTAACTTTATCTCTTAGCCGTTCATAGAGGAAACCTTGAGGCTTGTGGGACTTTTGAACAATTTTGTTTCTTTGATTATGAAGTGTATTACCTCCCCTCGCAATTAAGGTTATTTGGAATGGTGACATATCTAAAACTTTCAAACCTTCTCAAGTAGTCTTCTAGAGAGATTCCATTTCTCCCTCTATTTTCATTATGTGTATAGAGCACCTCACACATCTTATATATCATATGATTTCCTAAAGTAACTGGAAACCCATCACTATATTGTGAGGTAATCCTAAGACCTCACATATTATTGTTTTTTTGTGGACGATCTTATTCTATTTAGCAAAGCTTTGGTGGACCAAATAGAGACCATCATTCATTGTCTTCACTCCTTTGCATCTACTTTAGGGGAGAAGATCAATCCACATAATGCCAACATTTATTTCTCTCCAAATGCTCCAATCAAATTATTCCATGATATTCCAACTATCTTCAACATCAAGTCAACTAGTTGCCTCGATAGGAATATGGGCATTCGACTTATTTCTTCTCCACGCACCAAGGGGTTTTATACTTTTGTGGTACATTGGGTGCAGAAAAAATTATTTTCATGGCACTTACACCACTTTACATTAGTAAGGAGAGTTACACTTAGTTCAAGCCATCACTTTGAAAACAAAAAATATATATATAATACACCATGTTAGTTGTAAGTAGCTTCGTAGGCCAAGAAATAAAGGAAGCTAGGGTCTTCTTAATATAGACACTACAAACACTAATTGGGAGGAGGTAGTACAAAATCGAGACTTACTTTGGGTTAAAGATAAATTACCTACAATACTTGGCTATTAGTAAAACCAGGAGGGGATTTCTTCTATGGAAGCCTATTATGAACAATGTTTGACTCTTACAACTAGGGACAAAAAGGGAGGTAATCTTGCAAACTTTTGGTGTGACTAGTGGGTTGGTGAATTTCCACTCATCAACTCAAACACATCATAAATTTTAATATTGGACATGCAACGTTTAATGCATGATTATATCAATGAGCATGTATGCAAGCATTGGAAGGAACTCCAAGAATGTCTCCCAACGAGTAGCCTTGCTAAAATTGGCTGCATATTTATTGATACTACCTTAGAGGCTGCAAATTTACCTCTTTGAGTACGTACATTAGACATGAACTTCTCTAATACATTTGCTTATCACATGCTCTTAGAGGATGATAAACCTTCCTCCTTTAAGTGGGCATTGATTTGGAAGCTACCAGCTAAACAACGCATAATGACATTTATATGACTCATCTTCTAATATCATCCTTTCACTAATCATAATAGATTCCATGGGAATGACACAAACCACTATTTTCTTGTTATGTGGGCATATGGTAAAGGATAATCTACACGCTTTAAGGGATTGTCCAGTCAATAGAAGCATTTGGATAGGGCTTGTGGACATGAGTTGTCACTGGGAGTTCTTGACACCCTTCTATGATTGTCTTTGGAAAAATATACAACAAAAGAAACTTGTGAAGAAAAGTGAGCCACCTTGATCTCTCACTTTCTCAATCACATGTTGATTGCTTTGGTAAAGGAGAAACAAGCAGGTTTTTTGGAGTTTTCACATATAGTTGCATGTTGCCATTTGATGGATAAGGGACCTTGTGAGGATGAAGCACTCACCCAGGAACAACTCTGTTCTTTCCAACCTACATACATCAAGAAATACTCATGTTATATTAGCCGGTAACCTCCTCCTACCAAGTTGATAAAAATAGATGTGGATGACAATGCTCTATTGAACTCAGGGAGGATAACAATTGGGTCATTAGTTATTTAGTTTTGTGATCAATCTTAGTGTAGGTAGCATTCTAGCGACAAAATTATAGGGTGTTTGGCATGGTCTCACTAAAGAAAAGAGCACCTATATTAATTTTTTTTTTGTGACTCTAAAGTTGCAATCCATCTCCTCACAAATACCACTCCAAAACACCATCCTTATCTATCTTCGTTAAAGCTTACAAGCATGTAGCACCACAGTTCCCATCCTGCAATATTGTACACAACTATAGGGAGCCTAAACAGGTTGAGGATGTCCTTACACAGGGCACAACTTGTGTTTTAGTATTGAGGTATTTGATATACCTCTTGTGAATTCTCGTGTTGTTTTACTTTTTAATTTAGTGGGAGGTGGCCATGGACAACAAATGTGTAACTAACATAAGTTATTACTTCCCCCTTTGAATCATTTAAAAAAACACCAAAGAGATTCAATCTCTTATTCACACCAAAATATTGAGAATTAATTTAGTTATTTTCATTCCATTCTTTGCACGCCAAGGGAATAGATTGAGAATAACCTACAAATGAAGATTTCCTATATTTGGTACAAGAGGCTAGAGTTGTGAATACAATAATAATTAACTTAAAGAGAAGATCAAGAAACTTATGATGGCCTATTGTTGATCTTGATATAGGAGCATGTTGGAGCCTATTATTTGGAGTACAAAGTTAATGCTTTAAATATTGGGCTTAAACTCTAGAGTATGCTAGATTTGGAGAAGGATAGGCTTGATCAAACACAAACACCATGAAGGTACACATGATGTTTTTTTTTGATAAGTAAGAAAAAGTACACAAACCAAAGGTCTACAAACATAACCCTCAAAGAGTCACTGACTCACAAAAAAACATAAACATTGTAAACCACCTCCTCAACTCTATAAGGAAACTCCTTTATACTATACTTAATCCAAAAACCTACTATTGATTTAATGAGCATAATCATCCAACTTTCACAAACTTGCTGATTGTCAAACACAACTTTGTTCCTGAAATCCCATATAATTCCCGTTATTGTAAAAAAAAAAGTTGCTTGCCAAATTTCCCCCATCTTATCTTTTCTTTTGACTCCTAAACAAGCAACAACATTCTCCTTAATGGATATTGGCATCACCCATATGTATTTCAACCAATCGTAAATCTCATACCAAATCTTTCCCGTCACAATATAATGCAGGAACACATGGTTGACTAATTCTTGTTCATATTTGCAAAAAGGACACCCTGCCCCCCTTTGATCCATAATGTGAAGTCTATCCAGTCTTTCTCTTGTGTTGAGCCCTAACTAAATCGCAAACCAGGAAATCAATTCAATCCTCGGGGGTGTTATACCATTCCAAATCATGCTGAAAATATTACTTTGAGACCCGTCCCCATACAAAATCTGGTAAGAGGTCTGACAAAATGATCTTATAGAGAAAATTCCATTATCCTCATAGTCTAGCTAATCATGTCCTCCTTATCCTTGCTCAAGTAAAATTGCTTGATAATCCTTTCCAACTGATCCACTTATTCTGCTTCCCAATCAAAAATTCGACATCTCCACCACATATTCCAATTCCACTGTGCCCTTTCCCATCTCCCCATACCGATTATCTTCTCTTCCTATTGTTCTGACACCATAAAGAGTCTTGGGAATAAACTTTTCAAAGCTCCTGGTCCCATCCAGTTATCATGCCAGAACCTTACCCTTCTCCCATTACCAAGCACAACTAACAACGCTGACTTTAGAACGGGTTTCATCCTTCCCATCTTAATAATATCCGCCCATGGAGTCCCCTCTCTCCTTATATTCTAATTCTCAAGGCTCCCAAAGTGATCACTAGAATAAAGGGAAGAGATAATTCTCTTCCACGAATCCCCATCAATTGTATAATACCTCCACCACCACTTGAATAATAAAGCATTATTCTTCATAATTAAGTCCCCCATCCCTAGAACACCTAATGACTTAGACCTCTGAATTACACTCCACTTTACCAAAGGTAACCTCTTCTTGTCCCCATAACTGTTCCAGAAAAAATTCCTCTATATACTAAAAATTTCCTTAACCACCCCTTTCGGAATTCTAAAAAGGCTTATATAGTACATTGGAAGGCTGTTAAGAACACTCTTAATCAACACCAATCTTCCTGCTCTTGAAAGGACTTTCGATTTCCAACTTCCTAATTGCTGCTTCACCTTTTCGACCATTGGTTTCCAAGTCTAGTTGTTCCTCATATTTTCCCCTAAAGGAAGGTAAAGATAAGTGGTAGGAAGATTCCTAATCTTACAATTTAAAGTATCTGGCGCCTCCTTCTAGAACTGCTCATCCACACCAAGCCCTATGAGCTCAGTTTTAGCAAAATTAACACTAAGACCTGAGAGTAAATAAAAGCAATCCATCAATCTTCTCTAATTCCTGATATTCTCAATAGACACCCTATAGAAAATATCATGTCATCAGCAAATTGAAGATGAGTAACTTCACACATATGACTCCCCACTTTTAACCCATGAATAAAACCCTTGTCCATGCCTCTTTTGATGAACTAATTAAAGGCCTCCACTACTAGAATAAAAAGGAAATGTGAAATGGGATCCCCTTATTTAAGCCCCCTACCCATGCTGAAAGGCGGGGAAGGAGACCTATTAACAAGTACCGAGATACTAGCTTTTGAAGTACACTCCTTTATCTATCCCCTAAAGATACCACCAAAGCCCATGATCCTCAAAAAATTATCCACAAACTCCTATTTGATACTATCAAAGGCCTTTTTGAAAATCTAATTTGATCATAACCCCTCTCAATCCCTTCCTATTCTTGGACCACTGAACAATCTCATTCGCTACTAACGTACCATCCGGAATGCTTCTTCCCTTAATGAAAGCTAACTGAGAATCACCTACCAAAACATCAACCATTTGTTTCAATCTCTGAGCCAAAATCTTCAAAATCACCTTATAAATACACCTTACTAAGCTAATGGGCCTAAATTGATTTCCCTCCTCTGCCTCATCCACTTTGGGGATCAAAGTAATCAAAGTGGTATTGAGTGCAGGCGGTAATCTGTTAGAGCGGAAAAAATCAAAGGTACATTATGAGAACTCTTCCCCAATTACACCCCACATCTTCCAAATGAAGCCCATATGATACCCATCATACCTTGGAGCTTTCAAGGGATCACATGACCAGACTACCTTCTTAATGTCCTCCCTAAGAAGGATGCTATCAAGCTCCATGCTCTACCCCCTTGAAATCTTTTGGAACCCATCATCCTTAATATCAATACCTAAGAGATCCTACTTCTTATACAGACCCTTAAAGTAAGAAATGATGACCTCATTAATCTCGGAAGACTCTATAATCTCCTTGCCTCCTTGCACTAACCTACTGATGATAGCTTTCTTTTTCTTTACGACAACAATAGTGTGAAAGAATTTTGTGCTCCTGTCCCTATCCTTAAATTCTCTTACCCTAGATAATTGTAACCAGTAAGCTTCTTTCCTCTTATGCCATTTCTATAGTTAACCCTTCAAGGCTGCCCTCCTAGTAAGCTCCACTTCGTCATAGACACCCTCATCAATTGAACCATCCACTTTATCCAGCTCGGTCTCAAGCAACTTGATCTTCAAACCAATATCCCCAAACACCTCCTTATTCCATTTCCTAAGCAAACCCTTCATTTCCTTTAGTTTAGTTTGACATGGTTTCCCTTCCAAACTGGACCAACACTTTGCAACAAACCCACTAAACTAAGGATATGAGAACCATATATCCCAAGCTCTAAATGGAATCGACCCCTTCTCACATTTCTAAAAACTAAGATGGATAAGGTTATGGTTCGAAAGGGACCTACCTAACCCTACACAAAGAAGATCCAAAAAAGTAGCCCGCTAACTAGAGTTAACTAAAAACCTATCCAAAAGGCTCGCTGATCTCGCCTTATGCCATGAAAACTTCAAATTTGAGGGCTTGAAATTAATAAGGCCTATCCTATCAATACAATCATTAAAGTCCTTGACACTATTACTATCCGCTTACCCTCCTTTCCTTTCACAATACGATCTAACTTCATTAAAATCCCCCATAACAATCAAAGGTCCACTACAATTCTGGCCCACGTTCCATAATTCCTCCCAAAGAGCCCTATGTTCCCTTGAATTAGAATTTCCATAAACTAGCAACACCTCACAATCAAAAGAAAATGTGCCAAAATGCCCTTTGAGAAAAATCCACCTACTACCACTTCTGCACATTCTTATGTCAAAATGCTAAGTATCCCACCCAAAAATCAACCCTCCACTCTAAACTTGTGCCACTAAGTCCCTCCAATCAATCACCCCGGTTCCCCACACCTTATTCTTCCATGAGTCCAACACAACATGATGCATAGTTTCAACCAAACCGCAAACTCAAGGCTTTTCCTTAGCAATCAACGTCAGTAAACTACATTTTGCATATCACTTCGATCCCCCTTACATTCCAGCGAAGAATAACCATAGCAAACCTCAACTCACCTCCGCCTCTCCTAGACTTCCTTAACTCTATCTTTTTTTAATCCTCCTTTAAATCCTCCTTAACCTGGCCAATTCCTCAACACATTTATTCTCCTCTTTGAAGGAAAGACCAATTTCCTTCCCAAGGTGCCAACAATATCTCACTTTTATCAATTCTTCATCCTCCACATTTTCCCCCTCTATCCTATTTTTCATCATATTCTCCTCTATACTCCTTACTAATCGTGGAACATGGATCACCACACCTTCAAAACTAGGAGGTGGCACATCCTTACCAGCAAGAGATTCTCCCTCTTCAAACGCCCTATCACCTTCTCCCCAAAATCCTACTCCTCTTCTATTCCCCTTTGCCTCAACCCTTGACCCTTCTAGCCTCTTACAACATTCAACTAGCCTCCTTTCACCTTCAATATCATGATCAACCCCTACATATCTTATTCTTGCTGAGTTAGCTACCTCCTCCTCACTAAATCCCAAACATTCCTTCAATTGTAGCCTTTAAAATCCCTTCGAACCACTGCCACTTTTTTCTCCCTTATACCCTGAGCCTCTCATGTGCATATTTTTTCTTAATACCTCCTCTACCCATACTAAACTCATCCTTGCTAAGTCAGTGGCCACCTCGTTGATATTTCCCACACATTCCTTTGAGTGCAGCCTATGGACTTCCTTCGAAAAGCTCCCTTCCTTTTCCACCACAGATCCCAAGCCTCTCGTGTACATTTCATGCATTAACTCCTCCTCTCCCTACAACTGCAACTCCTCCTTTTCCCAGGCTATTGAACTAGCAACCTCATTATTCTCTCCTTCCTCTAATGATACACCCACTGAATCAACTCCCTCCCTTAGGCATTGCAATTGCACGCATCTACTGCATGCCTCTTGGTCTTCCTCACACCCACACATGTTAGATGGATAACCAGACGACCTTCCATCTTCCTCACCGGACTCCAACAAGACTGCCAAACAACCTTCATGCTCGCCATCAACTTTTGCCAAGGTACGTAGCCCTACCCAACCTCATAAACCCGCACCACCACCTCCTTCCCTTCGATACTTAAAACAACTCTCTCTCTCTAATTTCCTCTATAGATTGAGTATCAATCAATACCCTGGTCACCTCCATTGAGCCACCAAAATCCCTATCCTCCTGCCAACATACCCATTAACCCCATGGAAGTGTCATCGTCCTCAAAACCTTCTCCTTCCAAGCCACTACCAAAAGCCCCCTTAATTCTATCCAAGGTCTCCTAATATTATAGGCATCTTCCATTCTCGATCTTCTAACCACACTAAAAGACTCAAAAAGAAAACCATCCATCTTCATGGCTATTTAACTTGCTTCTACATATTCGAAATTCAGGAGAAATTTAAATATACCTAGGTCCCTTACCCTACATAGCATGCTCCATGATGACATCAATCTTGGGATGACTAATTCCAGTAGCATAGGTTGCATGGACTCCACAATAAGACTCCCATCCAGCCACTCTAGTTCTTTCTTATTTGCCTGCAATTGGATAACCCTTCCTTCCTCTCTCCCTTTGGGGACCTCAGCATATGATCTTGTGTCTCTCCATACTGGTCTCCATCGCACATGGCTGGACTTGCTATTTGACCCTCGCGTTCCTTCTTATAATCCTTGCACCAGCTAGCCTAATCTTCCATAACTCGCCATTTTCACGTAGGGTTTTAATCCATGCAGCAACATATAATTGAATTTCCTCACTGCCTCCCTTGCTCCTCTTTCATCACCATACCACACAAACCCAAATAGAAGGTTCGAACCTCACCTTTCCTTCTAGCTAATGTAGATGTCTTCCACCTTTCCTACTCCTACAAAAATCTCTTGAACTTCATCAACACTTATTGATCTTGCTAAGTTATCCACAAAGATAGTGTAGTACTCCTTCGACAGCTACAAATTCCCCCGGCCAAATGTGTGCTAATCTGGTACCTTGCTCGAAGTTGCATGCTTATTGGCTACGCCTTTTTTGGATGATAATGGAAACTATATGGCCGATAGGGACCTTTGTTCTTAAAGGTGTTTTGTGAATTGAGAATATTTACTGATGGATGAACCCTTGCTCTGTAGGGAAAGGGGGGGTTTGATGATGGTTTGTGGAAATGTGGGTTTGGATGATGGATGGTAACCAGTTCTTAAGGGGATGGAGATAGGGTGGCTGATGGTGTTCAGCATTGGTGGTAGGTACACACGATGTAGAGGTGAACGATTTTTCCTTGCAATTTTTCCCTAGTTTATTTTTGTTTAATTAAAATCTTGCTAGACTATTTTATTTGGCCAAGATTTGATTTAGATTTGAGAAGGTAATATTTTCCTATTTTATTTCATATGAGATAAATTCAGTCTAGCAAGTAGCCTTTAATTAGCTACAAGCATTTTCTAAAAAGATAAGCTATCAACCTGTGATATGTTATCTTCTAGATATCTTTTTTTTTTCCTTGTCGAGCTTAAAGGCTAAATCCTACAAATACCTTAGGGATGATTTTCATGTCTATTATCCCATCTAGGATTATGCAAAAAATTCCTATATGAAAAAATTTGATTACAAATGGAGAGGATATTTGATCTAGTTTTGGACCAGATTATCTAAAACCAGTATAATATATAATTTTCTAATGTATTGTACTATATTTGGTGTATATTATATGATATTTTAAAAATATTATACTATATTCGGATATATAAAAGTATATTATACTATAATAATTCATATTAAAGCATATTATATATTATATTTTTAGTGTATTATACTATATTATACTGTATTGTTATGGGTTTTTTTTTTGTTTTTTTTAAATACATGTATCTAATTATAAATATTAGTATAATCGAATATTTCCAATGTACCCGCAATATTATAATAGGATATATCTAGTATTTGATGTGATTTTTCTAGATATCTAATCCATTTCAAGAGATACAAAATAGATATCCAATCCAACATCAAGTTCAATTTAAATTCTTTCCGTGAATTTTCTTTCTCATTTCAGTGATTGAATTAGGAACAACAATTCTTTCCAGTGATTAGAAGAAACAAACCCTCTTGAATAAATGATAAACACAAAAACTGCAGTTTGTGTTTATTTGAGTGATTCAAATTAAACACATTCATAACTCTTCTACACCTTGTCTTAAAATATGCCTCTTACATCCCCAGCTTCTTATACATAATTTCTAACCAAAAATTCAAACTGATGCATTATCCGATTAACATAAACTAATTTATCTGTAAGTTGTCTATCAACATCGAAACTCATACCATTCCAAATCACGACCAATCAAGCAAAACACCATAAGAAACCACTCTACAATTTGGAAATGCATCAAGCCCGTGTTAATAGATCGTTGGGAATAAAAGATCTCTATTTGCCATTCCCCTTCTCAATTTGCCACCACCCGATTTGTTTCCACAAACAGGGAAGATATGAAATTCAGCCTCCGACGGTCGTTCCCAATCTCATATTCCATTGCCACAAATGGCCTCTAAGAATTTTTCAAAAATTGCTTAACAAACACGTTCCGCCTATTTAGTGCAAATAACCAAGAGCATAATTGTAGACAGTGGATTCCTTCATCCCTCAAGCATTCTATAGCAAATTGATAAACAAATAGTTTACACCAAAACAGGGAGAAACTCGACAATCAAGAGAATCACCAACACAACAGGACTTTCTCTTCCAATGTGATTAGTGAAGATGGAAATTTTATTTCTCGATGCATTATCCATATAAAAAAAATCAATCACCATCACAAAAACGATGTGAGTTGAACCAGAAATACCATGTTTTTATATCAGTTTACGGATTGAAAAGAAGAGTTTGGCTTCTTGAGAGCACAAGAAGCCTTGAATGCTTCAATCTGAGCTTGACACTTGACATAATCCCCTTTGTTCTCATCCAAACATTTCTTTAGAGCCTCTACATCACACGGTGATATTATTTTCCTCGCTTCAGCGCCACCATTCTCTGCCTTCATATCCATTGTAACTGCGGAACCCAGAACCTTCGCAAGAAGATCGTAAATTGATGCTGTCTCGATTTACAGGAATTCATAGTACAAGGGAGGAATTCATATTCAATCAAAATTTGACACACAAAATTATGCACTTGAAAGTTGAATCAGAAAATGAACATCTGATAGATGCAAAGACTTCGGATTCTTCCCTCTTTTGCCTTTTATTTAGGTGTATAGGAAGGGGAAGAAAATTCAAAAGACAACAAGAAAACCCAATGAATCTAGGGGACTGACGGGGACAAAGATGCATTTTTAACTTACAGTGATGGGACCGAGGCAGTACCAGGCTCCGCTTCGGCGGACGGAAGATTCGGAACTTACGGCGGTGGGTCGATAAAACCTGAACTGAACCACTTGAATTCAACACAGAAGACGGAACTATCCGTATCCGCGTTACCGATGTAGGTGCAATTTACATCATACTACTCGCTATCAAATTACAGCTTGGTTGGTTATAGAAAATAGAATTGTGGAAATAGAAATTTAGAAAGAGATTTAGGTTTTTTTTTTTTTGAAGAAGTGGGAATTAAAATGAGATTGGAAATGAGATTTAAGAATTTTAATTTTCATTAATTTATTTCTAGGAGGGGTTGGTACAAAAATGGTGAAAATTAGAGTAGAAGATGAAAATATCAAAATAACATTATATTATTGTGTATAAAATTATATTAATAATATTAATTATAATGATGATGATGATGATCTTTATAATAATTTTAATTTCCAAACTCCCATTTTTACTTACTAAACAGGCAGTTATAACTATATTATAATTATCATTATAATTATTATTTTTATTATAATTAAAAATATAATGATAATTATAATTATAATAAAGATAATCATAATTATAATAATTAATATTATTGCAAATATTATTTAATATAATAATAATAATAATAATAATAATAACAATTACTATTGTCTAATTTGATCGGATCAGATCGAATCTAACCTGATCAGATCGAATATGACGTTATATAATCTATTACGAGAAAAACGAGGTCGAATAAAGGAAAAAAATAATAATAACTAGTTATATATATATATACAAAAAACTATAAATATTATAAATATAAAAATGATATTTTTATAAATTTATGATTATATTTTCAATCTCATTCCCATGTACCAAATAGAGGAAACTTTTATTCCCAAGTTATTCTCAAATTAATCCCATCAAATACAAAATATGGTAATGGAACTAAATAAACAAATTTCTACATCTTAATTCTCATTCTCACTCTTTAATTCCCAAACTTCTATTTTTATTTACCAAATATCTTGTAGCTGCCAGACATACTTTAATAATTAAATCATTTTAATTGGGAATGTGTAAAATTCACTATCAAAAATCAATATCTACCGATAGTGAATTAGGGATATATTTCATATGTATGTATATTTAACTTGGATTGAATATTTAAAAAATTAAGTTGGATTATCTGATATATTTAAAATATTTGATTATACTACTACTTATAAGTATATACATTTATTTTGGAAAAAATATTACAATATAGTATAATATACTCATTTTGAATCAAAAAGTAAATTATTATGTCACTAAGTTCTTGTATAAATTTTACAAAAGTTTAAATTTATTTTTCACTTATGCTCTCACTTTTTGTTTCCTTTATTATCTATGTATTAACTATTTTATTATAGTTTAGAGAAGATTGTAAGTAAAATTTCAGGAGTACACAAATTGTTCTAATGCCTTCCTTTTTTATGATCCATATAAAAAATCAAGTTATTCTAATACTATTTTTTTGTATAAAACAAAGTCACTTTAAAAAATTTAAAATATTTTTTTATTTTTACCTTTATATTTTTTTCATTATCTATGTATTAGATAATTTTTTATTTTTTAATAAAAAATATACATAAAAATTCTAAGAATATATTTTTTAATTTATAAAGAGGTGTGCAAATTATTGAAATGACTTTTTTTATAAGGAGGTAATACAATATAATAAACTATATAATATAGTATGATATATTAAAAATATAGTATAATATGCTCTAATATGTATTAATAAAATATATAATATTTTTATACATTTGATTATGATCTAATATTTTTTAAAAATACATTACGATATACTCAAAATACAACACAATATATTAAAATTTTAAATATTATATTGGTTTAAATATTTTGATTGAAAATATATTTAGATATCTGTTTCCATCATAACCGAAATTCCTATATCAAAATTTTTAGATTCTAGATTGAATTTTTTAACAATAGATTTTTTTAATGCACTCCTATTTTTAGTATTGTATTAAGCTTAGATGGTCATCCACTCTCTATCAGGGCTAGAAATGAACACCTATTATTTTTTTATCCATTCTTTAACCTCTTATTTGTTTAGATGGATTATTTATTCCCCACACTTCCAAATTTGCTAGAATGATTACCTATGGTCATGAATAAATTTCCCCTCTCCCATAGTATCCCCTTTCTCATCCACCTATAATAAATGGAATTAATTATAAAGATCAACTTGGTCTTTGTTGGTTAGTGATAAATTAATTATTTTCTACATTTTAACCTGTTTTACCTTCATTTTATGACTAGTTTCATATAATTCATGAATTTTATGGTATTCTTTATCTCTTATTCTAGATACTACTCTCTTGGTATTTCTTTTTTAGGGACTTGTACAAATATATACAAAACCAAGAAAGTTGAATAAAGATTTAGAGCAAGGGTTATCCATGGAATGCATTGAAGGAAGATGAACCATTCTCGCATGCATAAAGGAAGAGGAGAAAAGCTAAGGAGTTGAAAAGATGATGAAAAACCACATGTTTGGATAAGGCACAATTGTGTATGGTCTAGTGCACCAACGTGGCATAGCTGAGTACGGTCTACTGCTCTAACACCTCCAATTTACGAACTAGAAAACTTTATTTAGAAGACAATGCAGAAACATTTGACAAGCAAAATTGGAGAATGCTACTACAACATCAACTATAAGAAACATATGATCGTCACCTAACTCATGCCTAATACCAGGCAAAATGAAACAATAAATGAAAATATAAATGCTCAGAATATTATTATTATTATTATTATTATTATTATTATTATTATTATAGCAAAAATGAGGACAATAATAAATATCGGAAGAGTATGAGAGTTTACAAAATTGAAATACAAGAAATCAAAGCAAAGAGTTTAAATATCCGGAAGAACAAAATCTTTCTAACATAGTGGACAAAACACCTCTATCTTGTTAGCCTAACTCATAAGCATAGATATAACTTTATAATCTCAAGCAATAACCAAATATTGAACCTCATCACCCTCTGCATACTCTAACTAAGAATTGTACTTCTACAAATTTTCCACTACTCCCTGGATCAAAAGCCAGATCATCATGGTGATCACACAAGTATAGTATTAGTATATTGAAGTACTAGTAAAATAGATTAGCTAAATATATGGTAAGACTTATGTTGCACATTAAAGTTGCATAGTAGCATGGAGATAAATAGACTAATATAAATTAACAATTAGACTCATGGTAGTAATACAACAAGGCATGTAAGCATGGAAATTATGGAAGAATAGTAATACGGTAGATGCATCACAATCCACATAATGTAAACCATATTATAAATCTTCATTTAATGATCACATAATTTTTAATTATTAAAATAATTTATCCAGCTACACCTAGTTCTCCACCATGAATAAAAGTCATAACAACATATAATTACAATAGGATACCATACCCACCAAAAAGTGTTAGGATACATTAAAGGAAATTTTTTCTGAGGATACCATACCCACCACACATCGAGTGCATATGCCATGACGAATAACACAAATTAGGATACCACACCCACCATACATGGTCAAAGTAAATCAAGGAGGCTTATACTAGGATAGATCACTTACTAACCTTTACTGCCTCCATCTCGAGGGCTAGAAAGTTGGGATACCACACTCGCCTAAGCAATTGAGAATATGAAGTGACTACTAGGATACCTTACCCATCCAAGCTGGACACCGATGATAAAATGCCCCAAAAATATTTATTTTAGGAAATATAATTAAATAAGGATTTATGAGGGAATAAATTCATTTATTTATTTTATTTGGAATAGGAAGGATTTATTTAGGGTAAATTAATAATAATTTATAAATATTTTTATAAAGGAAAAATTAGGCTTTTTGCTAATTAAAGAGGGATTTAGGAGAAATATTTTTAAAAACCCTAAATTATTTTTAAAAGGAAATTTAATATTATTTTAATTAAATATTTTATTCTAATTACCCAAAATATTCTAATTTATTTATTTAAACCCAAATCACTTAAATTTTCCTTTTTCCTTTTTCTTTTTTCTTTCCTCCTTTTTCTTTCTTTTCCTTCTTTTTCTTTTTTTTTTCTTTTCCTTTTTCTTTTCTCTCGCCGGATTGGGCCTGAATGCGACCCAAATCCTCTTTCCTTCCGCGACCCTGCGCTGCTCCTTCTTTTTCCTTCTTTAGACGCCGCGTTTTATTCGTTATTGCCCTGGAACGCCACGTTCCATTAACGAAAACTTAATCCCAGCTGACCAGCTTGGTTCATCCCCTTTTTCTTTCCTTTCTTTTTCCCTCAACTACCCGGCCCACCTTCTTCTTCTTCCTCCTTCCTCCGGTATCATCCACCTGTAGCTTCGAGGGCTGAAAATGGTGCCATCGGCCACGCGTGACATGACCGGCCTTTCTCCCTCTCTTTCTCTTTCCCTCGACGTATACTCCAGCATGAACTACCCCACTTCCCTTTTCTCCCGCACGATCTCTCCATTTTCTCTCCTGAAGGTTGGGCATGATTTGAAATCATGCTGACCGATCAACGCTACAATTACCCCAATAAATCATCGGCATTGACCTCCTGCCAACTTCTAGAACTCGACCCTACCCTCTAATGTTATAAATACCCCTCCTGTAGTATGATTTCAAGATTTTTTTCCCGAAACCCTAAGTGCAAACCTGTGCGCCACCGTGACTTCAGACACGTCATTTTCCACCGTTAGCCAACGTTGTTGCCACCTCTTCCTCCCAAATTCTTTCTTGCATTTCACTCTAGATAACTAAGCTCTCCACCTCCTTCGATTCTTCTCGCACGAACCACCATAGCCGTGTGAAATCCCTTGCCCATCTCACAAAAATTTTGTCCTGCAACCTTTAAGCCGCCATCCACCACCACATATGCCACTTCTATTGCCTTATGCACCACCCAAAAACTTCTTCTAATTCTCCTCCATCTAACCATAACCTTATTTTCTCTTTTCCCTTTCTCTTTCCCTCTTTTTCTTCATCATTTTCCCTATTAGACTCCTTTTCCGAGTGCCACCCATCCCCGTCGACTCAAGGTGAAACCCTAGACCCTCTCAGCCCTTCCTTTCTATTTATTGAATTTTATTCTAATTTTTATTGTTATTCGATTATAATTATTATTATCATTATTATTATTGTTATCAACTGTAACACATTTGATAAATTTTATTGGCAGGGTTGAGATTATTCTTGAGCTAATTGGATTATTAGTTTCAAATTTTGGGAATTCATATGAATTATTATAAGTTTATTATAATTATTAATACTATTATTAATAATATTATTATTAGTATAATTATATTATTTTTATTTTTATTGTAATTATTTTAGGAGGGCTGAAACCTAAATTTTTTAATTAGGTTTCACACCCTTGTGTTTTTATTTCTATTATTACTATTTTAATATTAGTAATATTATTATGGTTATTATCTTTACTAATTTAATATTATTATAAGTATATATATTATTAATACTATTTTTACTATTATTGAACAATATTTTTATTATTTGGGTAGGTTCTAAAGCCACCTTGTAATTTTAAGATTTATATTATTATTATTATTATTATTATTATTATTATTATTATTATTATTATTATTATTATTATTATTATTATTATTATTATCTTTACCAACATTATTTTGGTGAAGGGTAGAAACCATTATATCACCTTTCGTTTTAAATTACATTAGTATTTTTAGTAGTATTTTGTATAGTTAATTTTAGTATAGTATTATTTTAATTAAAAACCTAGTCTTAGGATAAGTTAGTATCTAATAGTATTTTTAGGAGGAAACCTAATTCTAGTATTTTTCCCATAATAGGTGAGTCCAGTCAAAGCCCTCAAGAGGTATAGGAGCGTGTTCCAAGACCCGTGACATTTTAGGTAAGGGGTGCTAAGGCCATTTGTGCAATATGTGATTTATATGCCATGTATGCCATGTGATATGATTTATTGTATATTTCATGTGTATATTGTATAGCTATTATGAATGCAACATGATATGGAATTTGAGGTGTGTTTTTTGTAAATAATTGTAGCATGAGAATGATGTGTATAAATGTGTTATTATTATGGTATGATGTGGCCTTGAGACATGCATGATGGGGTTGTAAAATAATGATGGGGAGTCGCATGGAGTTAGGGTTTTGCATGGAGTTGCACGGTGTTAGGGTTTTGCATGGAGTTGCATGGTGTTAGGGTCTTGCATGGAGTTGTATGGTGTAGGGTCTTGCATAGAGTTGCATGGAGTTGCATGGTGTTAGGGTTTTGCATGGAGTAGTAGGGTTTTGCATGGAGTAGTGGTTGAATGGTGGTATTAATGTTTGCATGATGGTATTGGGGTTTTGCATGGTGGTTTAGGGTTTGCATGGGAGCTAGGATTTGCATGGGCCTTAGGGTGTGTCATGTTTAACTATAGGGGTGGTGGTTAACTAGGGTTGGAGTGTTGACCTGAGTTGAAGAGTAAGCATGATAGAAGTCAGTCTTGCATGTCTTGGAATGAGCTTTTGAATAAGATAATTAAAATATTAAATACGTAAAGTGGAAGATGTTGAGCCGGGCCCAGACTGATCCACCGACATATAATAGTGGCAGGGTATGTTACCCTTGTGACCGATCCACAGGCTAAAATAGTGGCAGGGTATGTTACCCTCGCAACTGATCCACTGGCTAAAATAGTGGCAGGGCATGTACCCTCGCGACCGATCCATCAGCAAAAATAGTGGGGTTCCCGTACTCGTATGGACTTGATAAAGAGCATAGTGTGAAAATAAATTCGATAAAGGCTTGATGAAGTAAATAATCTGATTTGTATTGAATCATGGTATTTCACCTGAGCTTTTATTTTATCTTGTGTTATTATGATTAAATTCTATGCTCCTTTATTATTATGCATTGGTTGTGTGAATTATGTATGCTAGCCTTAGTGCTCGGTTACCTTACTCAGTACGTAGCATACTGATCACCCATTTCATAGGTGTTGTTCATTCCTACGAGTAGAAGACCCGTCTAACCTGCTGCAGGTAGGAGAAGTTTATTTCGATGCTATTGTTGTCTATGGGACATCAGGAGGGGCCAAGTGATGTTTGGGTTGGATCATTTCCCGGAGTGACATGGCCGGCTTTCCATATGATATTATTATTCCTATTTACTTTATTCATGATTATCACTTCGGAAACAATTTTATTATTGTAGTTATCTCTTTTCCTTGAAAAACTAACTCTCGTATTTTGGTTTGTGTAAAGACTTATGTATACTCTGATTTTTCGTATTTATAAATTTGGATTACTAATCATGTTATATGTAATGCTCTCTTAGCCTTAGCACTTGGTACCCGAACGGTAGGAGTGAACTGGTCTGGTACTAAGTGTGGCGGTAGCATCCCTAGAATTTGCGGTTTTGATTTATAAGTATTGTTTTTAAAAAAAAAAATGTGTAAATTTTGGAGGTGTTACGGATGATATGTTGACCTACCACAGTATAATTATACCATCAAAGATATGCGCATATCCCTTAACAACCGCATCCTAATAGAGAAGGGAATAGGTATTGAGTGAAAATATAAACCACAGGGCAACCCATATGCTAATTCCCGGTCAACTTCCTCGAGAGTTAGAGAAAAATGCTCGAACGAAATCATATTCCATATTTATTAATTACCAAGTGATATCAAAAATCATAGATTAATTCCATAAATAACCAATTGGATGTCTCTAAGTGATAACAAAAAACACAAGTAAAATCTGTTATTATCTAAATTATGTGTTTCCAAGAGATAAAGCATAAAAGCCACCAATTGGATGTTTAGAGATAACACTAAACTTAACCAATTCAAATCCCAAATATCATCTTTACAATTATTATTAACTGTAGAATAAACAAGATTGAAATCATAATTTAGATGTTATAATTTCATGGAGCTATTAACATAAAATGCCTAAAAGAAGAACAACAATTAACAATGATCTTAGCAGAAAACAACTGAACCAGTAGGCTGATGTAATCCCCCAAAAATTTAGAAAACCTATAATTTAATAAATAACTTTTATTTAAAATAAACTATCTTTTATAATTATTTAGTTTGATTGTTTTATGGATTTTTGAGTATATAAATTTGGATAGGAGTATTTAATAAATGAAAAATAAATATTTTGTTATTTATCATACTATTTTTATTTAAATAACTTGTCAAACCAATATTTTACTAAAATTATCCTTTTTAAGCCCATATATTTAATTATATTAAATTAAATTATTAAATAAATTTATTATCATAAATATTACATCCTATTATTTTATAAATTCAATTATTTAAAATTTTCCCATTTTCCCCTTTCCCCTTTTCCTTTTTCTTTTTTCCTTTCTCTTTTTTTTTCTACTTTTCCTTCTTTCTTCTTTTTCCTTTTTCTTGGCTTTGGGGCGCCAGGCCGGGCCTACTCCCCGACTGCACTTGGGCCTCCGACCCACTCCTTCCCCTCCTCTCCTTCTCCAGCGCACAGCCCAGACCCCCTCTTCTTTTTTTCTTTCTTCCCTTCATCTTGGATCGGCCGGCCCAGTATCTTCCTTCCCCTCCTTGACCGGCCTGATGCTCCCCGCCCTATCTTTTTTTTCTCTTCTTCTTCTATGCCTTGACACAGCTGCTCCCCGACCTGTCGCCATCGTCACAACCATCTGCGCCTCGAACACGCCGACCATCGCCCGCTGCCACCTTCTACCACCACCTGCCTCTCTCCTTCTCTCTCTCTCTCTCTCTCTCTCTCTCTCTCTCCTCTCTCTCCTCTGTACCTCTTTTTCTTTCATCATTTTGGAAGCTGGCAGGCCATGCATACCCATCCCGCATGGCCACCCTTCCCCTTCTCCCCCTTCCTCTCCTTGCCACCATACCACCTCCCTACCACCCTAAACACTGCCACCTATCCTCCCTACCATTCCTCTTTTTTTTCTTCTCCCCTTCATCCATTTTTTGCCCCATCCTTTCGAGCCCCTTACCCCCAATCTCCTCCTTCTCCCATTTCTTCTCCTCCCATTTTCACCCCTATTTTTGCACACCGCCGCCCTCTGCCGCTCCAACCGCCACACCCACAGTCTGCAGTGCCTCCTTCCACCTTCTACTACCGCCCTGCACCGCCCCAACACAGTCCAAGACGCCCCGCAACTCCTTCTTCCTTCCCTCTTCTCTTTCTTCCTGTTTTTCTTCCTTCTTGACAGCCCACCTACAACCCATCCTTCTGCCGCCGTCTGACCACCTATGCTGCCACCCAAACCACCAATCTCCTCCCTGCAACCTCCTCTACCACCCCCATACCTTATTTTCCCGAAACCATCCCCTGCACCCTTCCATTTTTTCCCTCTCTTTTCCTTAGTTCTCAGCCATGCCTAGCCCAATAGCCAACTTTGCCACCTCGCCGCCGCCTCCCTTGGTCGCCAACAACCTATCCCCAGCATCCACTTACACCCCCTCTTCACTCCTTCACCATTCCCTTGCCTCCAAACCTCCTCCATCTATCTTCTTTCCTAGCCCTAAACCACTAACCCGAAAATAACTAATTTTGTCTCCTTTAACCCCCTCTTCGAGACTTCCTCCTTTTTATTTTGTATGCAGCTCATGCTGCTCCATGATTTAGCATTTTAATACAAATTTTTTTAGGTATAATAGCATTTTTTAAGTTAAGTGTTTCATGAATTAAATTTTATAAAGTTTTATGCTTGGATTCTTGTTTCTAACATGATAAGTTTCGATACTATTTTTTGGTATTGATTTTGCTATTTAAAGCTTGAATCTTTAACCGAGATACCGGTAAGGTTCGGTTTTTATGGGACCTAAGGTAATCGTTAAACCCCACTTAAACACATGGATAAACATATGTTAGCACATTAGGAGTTTTAATATGTTATTATTCTTGATAATTGTGGTTTAATATATATATATATATATATATATTTTCTTGTGTTGATTAATAAAAAGAAAGTATGTAAGTTTATGTGCTATGTGTGGAAACATTGATTAGGGAAAGATTTTGACTATTAATGAAAGTGTTAAGTACTTATCCTTGTTATTTTATGTTATTGTGACCATTTATGCTTGAATATTATTATTGTGAGCCCTAAGAGAAATTTTAGTAATATTTATTGTGCAAGAATATGGCCTAAATGTGTGGATGCTAATAAGTATTATATTAAAATATAATAGTTGGTGGAGTTGAATATTGTTAATGGAGTGTTAATGTTATTATTCTGTGTGGTAATGATAATTTAATAAAAGTGATGTAATAAAGGGGCAAAGTGGTAATTTTGGAGGCAAAAGGGCAATATAGTAATTTTATGATTAAATGACAAAATGGTAATTTTATAAGTAAAGGGGTATTATGGTAATTTTGGGAGTAAAGGGTAAAGTGGTAATGTTGGGTGTAAAAAAGGGCAATATGGTAATTTGGAAGTAAGGGGTAGAAGAGTAATTTTGTAAATAAAAGGATATTTATGGCAAAATTGGGAGTAAGGGGTAACTTGGTAATTATGATAACAACAGATGATAATTTTGTAATTAAATTATGATTAACAAAAGAGGCAATTGGATAATTATAATATAGAAGGGTAATTTGGTAAATTAACCAACAAAAGGGTATTGTGGCCATTTTAATAATAGAGAAGGGCAATATAGTAATTATAATAATTGAGAGGAGTAAAATGGTAATTATGATAATGAAAAAGGGCAATTTGGTAATTTAGCCAACTAAAGGGGTAATTTGGTAATTTAACCGACTAAAGGGTAAATTGGTAATTATTTAACCAACTAAAGGAGCAAGTTGGTAATTATGATAATGAAGAAGGGCAATTTGGTAATTTATCCAACTCAAGGGTAATTTAGTAATTATAACAAATGAGAAGGGTAACTTGGTAATCTAACCAACCAAATGGGAAATATGATAAGTGTGGCAATTATGAGGGGTGAATGGTGCTCAAAAAAGCATAGGAGATAACTTGGTAACCTAAACCAAAAAAGGGGTAATTTGATAATTATGAAATCTGAAGGGTAATATGGTAATTTGTTAAGTAAGGAAGGGATGACTTAACAATAATATAAGTAAAGGGTAAATGAGTAATTTGCACCCAAAATGTCATTGTGATGGTGGAATTTCATAATATGACTCAAATAATGTTGATTAGCAAGGTAAGAGTATTTGATAATTAGTAAGTATCACGTGAACGAATCCTAATTTAGAATTAGATGAGATTATGATGGATTTAATGATTTCTCTGTGTTATCTTGGATAACCACCTGAATAAGAAATGACTAATGATATCAGAATGATTGAAAGTGAATAAGTATCTTATTATTGTACTTTTCATGATCATTTTAATTAAGACACTAATACTTAAAGTGAAAGACCTCGAGATCGGAAATAATGGCTCTTTAGGGGTCGCTACCCTAAAGACGTGGTTTAGCCCACGATTATTCTGGTATTTGTTGGTGTGCCTTTGTGCCCCAGCCAGGCCCTATATCTTACTCTATCTAGATCTACAGACCTATTTAGAGGGTATGCATACTTATGGATTACGTGTCCTTATCGGTAGGGTACTGAGTAGCTTTATGCATCAGTACGATCGGTGTACCTTTGTGTCCCGGGTTCTTGATCTCCTTTCTGAGGCAAATCAATGGGATTTGTTGTGCTAATTAAAGAGAGGAAAAATACTAATAATGAAAGTAAAAGATTAATGAGTCGGGCCCAATTGACTTATGATATTGAGTACCGATCCACCGGTTATAATAGTGGCCTAGGAGCGTGTTGCCCTGGCAAGTGATTATGAGTACCGATTCACTGGATATAATAGTGGCCAAGGAGCGTGTTGCCCTAGCAAGTGATTATGAGTACCGATCCACCGGACATAATAGTGGCCCAGGAGCGTGTTGCCTAGGATGATGTTGATATGTATTCCGATCCACCGACAATAATAGTGGGGGTCTTAAGCTCAATAAAACCGGTTATGTATGTGAATAAAGTTATGGAAAAATACTAATCACTTATAGTGGAACACTATGTGAGTCGAGGCCAGACCGGTCCACCGAGGAATAATAGTGGCTAGGAGCGTTTTGCCCTGGAGACCGATCCACCGGCATATAATAGTGGTTAGGTGCGTTCTGCCCTATAAGTGACCGATCCATCGGCTATAATAGTGGGGTTCCCGCACTCACATGGATATAAAATATGAGATTGATTGAATAATGATGGACCAATGGCTTAAGCCCCGAACGTATTGATTTTGCACTATGACATGGCTTAAGGCCCGAAAGTATCGATTGTTCATAACTACCTATTGATATCTGATGTGAATGTTAATTATGTGAATGTTATGTATACACATCTTGTTATATATGTATGTAGCTTTGTTTCATGTGTTATATTGCAGGCCTGCTTTTAAGTATATTTTAAAGGATTACTCAGTACTGTAGTATTGAAGGGTTCCATTCATGGGGCCCCTACCTATTCAATGGGTAGTGTCCCTTACTGGTCTTTTTCAGGTTCTATTCAAGTAGGCAACAAGAAAGAGTGTAAGGATTATCTGGCCTTTAGGATTTCATTCTTCCTTTTCTAATGTATGGTTTAAATGTAATTTTATTCTTATAACCACCATTAGTGGAATCTATTCTTATAAAATATTTACTTGCGCTATTCTGATTTAAAAATGGTTTGAATTTCTAGAAACTGATACTTTGTTCTTTAGCCTTAGCACTTGGTACTAGAACAATATGAGTGAACCGATCTGGTACTAAGTGTGGCGGTAATATCCCCAAAATTTACCATTTTATATTTTGCTTCTGCTATTTCTTTCATAAAATAAAATTTTTCAGTAGTGAATTTCGGGGGTGTTACAATTAATCTGGTACTATCAGAACTAAACCAAAAATAACACGAGTGGACTAATCAACAAGTTGGTCTCATCGATCAACTGCTTATAGGAAACTAGTCGATCGGTTTGGTCTAACCGATCGATAGGTCTAAGTAGAATCAAACTAATCTAGTGATAGGGTCACAGGTCTATGGGTTTGAAAAATTGATCAACTACTTCTAGGGACAAGTCAACTGGTTCATCAAACCAATCCACTAACCTTGTAACTAGCTAATAAAAATTTCCAATCTATGTGACTATTCACACAACTAATTGATGGGTTCAACTAATAGATCTACTAGTCTGGGTTAAGCAGCACCCAACTTATGATACACAAACAAAAATTTACCAAAGTTTATTATATTAATTCTGGCATGCTACTATGTCATAAAACACATAGAGAGACATGCCGTAATAATAGAATCACATGGATAAATAGTAACATAGGCATTTAAATGAAATTGTACTTAAACTACCAAATCATGCATAAAATCAGAAAAACCAACTATGCTTAAATTTTAGAAGGAAACTGTACCAAATGCTCAAATTCTAGAATACAATTGGCCCATGCTCAAGACAAAAATACACCAAGAACAAGGAACCACAATATGAACAAAAACCACATTTATAAAAAAGATAAGAATGTCTTATCTTAAAGTAGTTCTTCTAGCAAAAAACTCGTATCTTGACAGCTATCTACCAAGACTTTGATTCCTAAGAGAATCAAGGGTCAAAACTATTAAAAATCCTTTTTAAAACTTAATTAAAATCAAATCAAATTAGAATAAAAAGAAGATGAACAAAAGCACAACCTAACCTTTCTCAGAATAAAATTGTCAATCTTTCAGCATATCAGACGATTAATATGCATGAAATTTATATTTTTATTATAATTTAGAGCCCTTTTTCAAAGCTAAAACTTTTATTTTATATCAACATAATTTCAAACATATTTTGAATAATTTTAGGATGGAGTTTTACAACACTACCCTCTTAAATGAGATTTCATCCTCGAAGTCTAAACAACAAAAAAACATTATTGAAAGCTCAAAACATAACAAAACCCTAAGCCATTAAATAAATGGAAAATAACAACTAAGGGTTAGTACACAAGAGAATGGTACTACCCCCTAAGACAACTTTACTCGACTGACGAACCTACACGAAAAACTTTAGATACTTCTTCTTGATTTCCTCCTCGGAATCCCAAGTGGCCTCCTTTGCTCCATAGCATAACCACAAGACTTTCACTAGTGTAACGATATTCAAATTTATCTCCCTAGTCTTGGTATCTAGGATCCTCATTGGTTGTTCTTCATAAGAAAACATCTTATTAATATCAATCATCTTTGGCTGAATGATGTGAGATGGATATTCTATGTACCTCCTCAATTAAGAGATGTGAAAAACGTTATGCAAGTGTGAGAGCTCAATAGTTCAGGTAAGATAGCAAGAAACCTCTTTAACCTGATCAAAAATCTCATACGGCCCCATATACCTCAAGCTAAGTTTACCCTTCTACCCAAAACATTTCACTCCCTTGGTAGGTGAAACCTTTAAAAGAATTTGTTTACCCACCTCAAACCCATCTTCATGTGCATAACTCTTCTACCTATCCTAGGCAGCTTTCATCCGATCTTGAATTAACCTAATCTATTTAGTAATGTCCTCTACCATCTCTAGTTCTGACACAACTATCTCACTTGAGTCGCTCTAACATAAGGGACTATGACACTTCCATCCATAAAGTGTCTCGAAAGGTGCCATCCCTATGCTCGCATGATTATTGTTGTTATAGGAGAATTCTACCAAGTCTAGATAATCTTCCCAACTACCCTCTTGAAGCATATCTTCTAAAATCTGAATAGTGCACTCAATCTGATTGTCTGTAGCCGAATAGAAGGTAATGCCCATCTTTAGTTGTGTCCCAACAGTTAATTACAACTTCTATCATAAGTATAATAAGAATCTGGAATCTCGGTTTGACACAATGTCTTTGGGAACCCCATGATACCACACCACATGCTTCCTAAAGGCACTAGTCATCTGCTCCATACTTTAGGTCAAATTAGTCAATATGAATACCGCTTACTCAAATGGTTAACTACCACCTAGATCAAACTCCATCCACTATGAACATTTGGTAATTTAAACACAAAGTCCATCAATACACTATCCCATTTCAACTTAGGGACCTCCAATGGTTGAACCAACCCCGTTTGACACTTGTTTTTAACCTTAACCTACTGATATGTCAAGCATTTGGTTATAAAGCCTACAATCTCCCATTTCATGCGAAGCCACTAATAGACCCACTTCAATTTCCTATACAATTTATCCCCTCCAGGATGGACAGAATGCTACACACGATGACCCTCCTCTAGAATCTTCCTCTTAAGCCCCTATATCTTTGTGAAATAGAAACTACCATCCTCAAAACCCTAAAACCCCACTATTTTCCCCTATAATATAGATTGCTTGATCTTTTTGAGCTTGATATTTCCATGATAACTAGCTCAAATATCATTTAAGATGGTCGATGTGATTGTGAGCACACACATTCTTGCTTCAAGATCCCTAAACCCAAGGACTTCCATGCCCAAAGTACTAAAGATCTTGCCATATCCAGTCTAAAAAACTAGTAAATCTAAGGAGTGTAAAGTCTTACTATTAAGGGTATATACTATGATGTTGGCCTCATCCTTATGGTAGCTTAACTCCTAATAAGAGTCCTTAACTAACTCCAGCCATTTTTTTATCTCATGTTTAGCACCCGCTGAGTGAAGATGTACTTAAGGCTTTTGTGGTCCATGTATAACTTGCACTCCATAAAAGCAACGTGTCTAGGTATTAAAGTCAAAAACCATCATAGCTAGCTCAAGTCCATGAGTGGGATAGTTTTGTTCATGCTCCTTTACCTGGAGAGATAAATATGCTACTACCCTCCTACATTGCGTCAACATATGCCCACAATCATAGTTGGATGCATCACTATACACCTCAAACCCCTCTGTACATGATAAAAAGGTAAGAACTAGAGCTGGATTCAACCTCATCTTGCACTCCTTGAAATCCTTGGTGTACTTCTCATCTTAATGGAAGTGTGGCATCTTTTTCAATAAGGTAATCTATGGATAAGTAATTTTGGAAAACTCATGGGTGAAACATTTATAATAGTCTGCCAGTCCTAGAAAATTATGTACTTCTCTAGCATTCGCCAGTGTTGAACACTCTGATATGACTAAAATATTCTAAGGATCCACTAACACATCCTCCTACAATATGACATGACCAAGAAAAAAAATACCTTATACAGCTAAAAACTCATACTTTGAGAGCTTAGCATACAACTAATGGGTCCTCAACAATGCCAAATCCTATTTGATCTACTATTTGTGTTCTTCAAGATTCCTAGAGTAAATCAATATATTTTTTATGAAGACCTCCACTTGTCTCTTGATTTAGTAGTACAAGCTAGTGTAATCATTGACGCGTTCAAGGAATAGTCACATACGACCTACAAGTTTTGCATACAAGTCCCTAATAACATCTCTTAAAGTCTCACACTCATCTCTAACTAAAATATGTGAACCTTCATCAGTGTCAACCTAAAGAGTAAAGCATTTTAGGACCAAATAGTGGCGAATAGGGTAGATGTTCCTTGAAGTGATGCCATAAACTCATTATACTTTGCCATCATTAGGAATATAGGGTAGAATCATACCCTAAACATCTCAACAAAAGTCTCTTCCTGATCTATAGTGGCTCCTCTCAACTACTAACCTCTCCAATATTCATTAGCACAACCTCATAAATGGAACACTCAATTATCCACCAACCTACCCTCTAGGTAGCTAATAGCAATAAAGAACTTTTGGATGTCCCTCAACCAATGCTCTAATACACCTACATCCTTTTGTGCCTCAAAGATTGACGGGCAATGAAGATCAACCACACAAAGCTAATCCTTCTGCCTCAGCACTAAAAAAAGAGGTGGTGGTGGCGGCTACGAAGACTCCATGCACTAAATGTTGCTCCTTAAAGGTCCCAACCGTCTCCATGAAATGCTTGAGACATCAGTTCACAACCATCATAGTCCTAGAACACTAAATTATGTTAGAATAAGCCGACTAATAACTACAAGGTTAGTATGCATGGAGGTAGCATATTGCATATAAGGCCAGAAGTTAATCCCATCTTATAAATTTAAGGCCAACTCCCAACCCAAACCAACACTCACTAGCTGACTAAATTGGATTCTATAAATTTAGATGAAACTAAAGAAATTTGTTTTTGTAAAACAACATTAGGATTATAAAACTATAGGCTCTGCTACCAATTTTTAACACCGTCAATTTACTAATGAATTTTTCTTTTAGATGACAATGCTGAAGCGTTTGAAAAGAAAAACTAGTGATGCTGCTGCTACATCAACCATGAAAGTGATGTGATCATCCCTTAACCCATGCCTAATGCAAGGCAAAATAGAATAATGAACAAAAAGATGTATGCTCAAAATAAAATTACAATAATGCTAATGATGACAAAGATGAGGATAATAATATAGATAGGAAAATTATGAGAGTTTCTAAAATCCAAATGCAGGAAATCAAAGTTAAGAGTTGAGAACAAAAACTATTCAATGCAATGGGCATGACACCTCTAGCCATTAAGCATAAGTGTTAAGGATAAATATAAATCTCCAAACCCAAGCAATGGCCGGTTACTTACCCACATCATCAGCCTCTTCATAATCAAATTGATAATCATACTCTTGCAAATCATACTCTCTTCTTCAAACCAGAACTTAGATCATTACAGTGACTATATAAGTGTAGTATTAATATAGTAAAGTATTGGTAGAATATACTACCTAAAATATGGTAAGGTTCATGCATCACATTGAAGTCACATAGTAGTATAGTAATAAGCATATTGATATAAATTAGTACTTAGGCTCATGGTAGTAATACAAAAAGGCATGCTTACATGAAAATTATGGAAGAATAGTAATATGGTAGATGCATCACAATCCACATAATGTAAATCGGATAATATATCATCTTTTAATGATCGCATACTTTTTAATTATGAAGATAATTTTTTGACCACACCCATTTCTCCACCATGGACAACAGTCATAACAACATATAATCACAATGGAATACCACACTCTTCACATGGAGTCAGGATACATTAATGGGGTTTTCTCCGAGGATACCACTCCCACCACACATCAAGTGCACCTATCACGAGGGCTAACACAAATTAAGATACCACACTCACCATAACTAGTTGAAGTACATTAAGAAGGATTGTATTAAGATACCTCACCCACTACATAATGAATGCCTCTACTACGAGGGCTAAAAAGTTGGAATACTATAATTATCTAAGATATAGACAATACAAAATATCATAGGCTTATATTGGGATACCTCACCCACCTAAACTAGACATCAATGCAATGTCTACCTACCATAGTATAATCCTACCCTCAAATATATACACATACCCCTTACCATCTATAACCCTATATAGAAGGAAATAGGTACTAAGAGTAAATATAAATTATAGGGCGACCCACTCACTAACTTCTGATTAGCTACTCTGAGAGTTAGGGAAAAAGTCTCGAATGAAATATTATTCCATATTTATTAATTACCAAATTATATCACAAATCATAGATTAATTTCATAAATAACCAATTAGATCTTTCCAAGTGATAACACCAAATATAAATTAATTTCATTATTATCCAAATTGGGTGTTTCCAAGTGATAATACCAAACACATCACAAGACATAAAAACCACTAATTAGAAGTTTAGAGATGACACGAAACTTACTTGATTCAAATTGAAAATATCATCATTATGATTCTTATTAATTCTAGGTTAAAAATGATTGAAATCATAATTTAAATGTTATAATTGCATGGAGATATTAACATACAAGGCCAAAAGAAGAATAATAATTAACAATGATCCTAAAAAAAATAGTTGGACCAATAGATTAGTCTAGAGGACTAGGTAATTGGTCAGGTCATGCTAGACCTAAATAAATTAAAAGAACAACAACAAAAGACCAATCGACTATTTGGTATCATCGATCGATTATTCATAAGAAACTAGTTGATGAATTTAGTCCAATCGATCGATAGGTCTAAGCAAATACAAGACTACTTTTTTCATAGGGTAACTAATCGATGGGTTTGACAAACCAATTGATTTCTTGTAAAGACTAATCATTTGGTTTGTTGAACTTGCTAACTGACCTCACAGCCAGTCGATCAAAATTTTCAAACTATGCAAATGTTCACATAACTATTCAATGGGTCCAAATAATCGATTTACTTATTTGGGTACACAACACTAAGACTTGCGACACCAAAAATTACTAGATCTTACCACATTAATCCTAGCATGCTGCTATGTCATAAAATACATAAAGAGACATGATGCACTCATAGAATCATATAGATATATGTTAACATAGGAATATAAACCAAATCATGCCAACTCATGAAAAAAATTAGAGAAACCAACAATGCTTAAATTTCATAAGGAAACTCTACCACATACTTGAATTATATAATACAATTGGCACATGCTCAGTACAAAAACACACAAAGAACATGGAAACACAATAAGTAAAAGAAAACCTCATTCATACTAAAGATAAGAATAATGTACCTTGAAGTAATTATTATACCACAAAACTCTTATCTTGATGGCTGTCCACCAAGAGTTTGATTCCTAAGAGAATCAATAATCAAAACCATTAAAACTGTTTTTTAAAACATCATTAAAATCAATGAAAATTAGGATAAAAAAGGCATACTCAAATTTTTTTAGAAATAGAATTCCAAGAAAAATGAAGCTATAATCTTCAACATTTCTCAAAATATTAATCCTTCTTTTTTTTTAAAGAGAAACAAAGGATAACTAAAGCCTAGATTAGAAGAAGAGAGATAATAACTTGAATAAAAAGGGGAGAAAATAAAGAACTTCTATTTTTTCTCAATAAAAGGGAAAAAGGGAGAAGAATGGAGAATACTCAACCCTTAACAATTTCACCAAGGGAAAGGAAGAAGAGAGCAAGAACAATAGGTTAGAAGTGAAAATGAATTACGAATTGAGGTTATAGAAGATAGAACTGGTTGAGATCCACAAGAGGGAGAGATAAGACTAGTTTGACTGAGTGTGGGCAACTAAGGTGTAAGAGAAAACATGATGATATGAAGGACGGTGAGCATAGTCAAGAAGGGAACCATTGCAGAAGGTTGGTAAGTCAGAAAAGATGTGCGAGAAGTTACGCAGTCCTAGTTGCTAGAAGAGAGAGTGAGAGAGATAGAGAGAGAGAGAGAGGAAATTGAGGGAGAAGATAGAAGGTGAGGTATTCATTAAAAAGAGATTTTTAGGGAAATTTAATTAAATAAATTCTTAGAATAATCTAAATAATTTGAAAATAATTCTAAAGATACAAAATATGATCATTAGCAAAAGTAGATTCTAATTATAAGTTTTTATAAATAATAGAAAGTAATTAAAATCAAAATGAGGAAAAGATATGAAATCATAAGATAATCAGCTGATCTATTTAACAAATCAATTGACTCGTTCATTGAGAATAAAATTTTTAATCTCTAAGTATACCGGTCAATCAATTAGGTAAACTAGTTGATATGTACACTTAAAATTCACATTTTTATTATAATTTAAAGCCCTTTTCAAAATCAAAACTAATTTCTTTTATATTAACATATTTTTAAACACATTTTGAAGGATTTTAGGATGGGGTATCACAATTTTACTAGCAAGACACATCCATGCACAAAAAAAAATTGAGAGCTAGAATAATTCATGATCTACTCATGCACGGTCATAATTGTGTAACACCAATGATGTGAGCAATAAATTTACATGGTTCAACTATGTAAGACAAACATGACCATGTAGTGGTGATTACTCCACGATTAAATGCACAACTTGTTCCACTTTTTCAATAGATTTTCGATGGACAAGAAGGAGGATGTTTTAGCATTTATTTTTCTCCCTTTTCCACAAGGAAAAACCCCCATCTTTATACTTTTGATTTTCTCATTCTAATATATGTTTTAGTTTTATTTCTTTTTCATGCATGCACCTTTGATTATGGATTTCAACATTCTTAATCTACAGTTCTAGTATTATATCCCTTTCTTGTTATTTACTATGTTAATGTTATTCATGTCCTAGTATGTTATTTCTTGCATTTTATAACAACTCTGAGTGAGTAGATTATTTTCTAGGATTGGATCTAGTCTAAACTATCAATTAATGATAAATTAGTTTGATTTCCATTTTGATTACTTGGATTCATGAAGTCAATTGATAGTTCTTGAATTATGCTTAAGTTTCTTGATTGCTGACTTGACTAGATATAGATATTTAATCACGGAACTAAAAGGTAAAGAATATATAATAATTAAATAGGAGAATCGAACCATGAAAGTAGGCTAGAGTCTCTTGGGGATTTTATGAATTTAGCATAAAATGTAATGAATTCAATTTTATTTAGTACTATAAAAATAGGCTATTAAATTGGATAAGATACAACCATTAAACCTTGAAAGAGGTTATTAGTTAGTTTAGGCTATTTCACCCTTTCAGATTTAAGTATTTGTTTGGAAATTAAATTTTTTATTCATTATATATATATATATATATATATAGATAGATATATATACGATGATAATCTAATATTAGGATTTTGATTATATTTTTACTACCATTGGCGTTAATATTTGATTTTATTTTGTTAGCCATTTTCTACTCTCCATATTTCATTTGTCTAGATAATCATAATTGGTGAAGATTTAGCAATTAACAAAAAGTCTCTATGGAGATGACCTTGACGTGATATAACGATAGTTATTCCCTCACGTTTTGTCCCATCAAGTTTTTAACATCGTTGCCAAAAAGTTCGGCTTGTTAATATTGAATATTTCCATGATTTGGTTATAAGAGACTTTTTATTTTATTTTTATTTTTCTTTTAATGTTTTCCTTGTTCTTTTCTTTCTTATGTAGGTACCTGTATATGATAAAATCCTTACAACTTGGGAAACTTAGATTGTGACCCTAAGAAGGAAAGAAATCTATATGCTATCACAAATTGGATATGAAAGACAAAGGAAAATTTAAATAAAGATATCACCATGGACCAAGAGAATCATCGATCTTTAAAAGAGTTTACATCACCAAACTCTTATAGCACACAATCAAGCATTACAAAGCTAATACTTGCTACAAAAATTTGCAAGCTCAAACCTTCATTACTTTCTATTATTTAAGAAAACCAATTTAGTGGTACTCAAACCAAAGATCCAAGCCTCGACATCTTCATCCAAGTATTGTGATAAATTAAAAATTAATGGGGTGGTAGATGAAGCGATCTGATTAAGGTTATTTCCCTTCTCACTAAGGGACACAACAAGGGAATGGATACAATCTTTTCCATGTCGTTCTATCATCACATGGATCAAATTTCACAATTTTCCCTTTCTAGGTACTTTCCCACAAGAAAAACTTCTTAGTTGAGGAGTCAAATAACAAGCTTTACTAAAAATGTATAGGGAGTCATTGTACTATGCTTGGGAGAGGTACACAACTTGTTGAAAATCTGCCCACACCACATGATTTTGATTATTTTCTCAAAGTCAACGCCTTCAATAATGGTCTCCTCTACAACATTAGAGTGACCATTAACGTTGCATCTAGAGGAGCACTAATGATCATTAGAACATTGAGGACATGGCATAAAATAACTTTCAATGGTCCAATGATCACTCTTTATCCAAAACAAGTGGGAGGTATGATGTAGATACATTAGACTTCATAACTTAGTAGATGCATTATTTCAAAATTTTGATAAAATGATCATGAATTCCATTGCATCTAATTATTCTAATTGTGAAATATATGCTATGGTGGGATATTCTACTATGGAATGTTAAGTTAGAAATCCCCTTCTCCCAATGCACCTTTATTTATGTTAATAATTCAATCAGAATAGGGATCATTTTCAACACTTATGAATCAGGGTGGAGAAATTATCCTAATTTCTCTTTAAAAAAATTTACCCCAAAATTTTGCACCTCAATCCAATTTTATACCTCATAATTTTCAAGCCCCTAAGATGATTTACTCCACTATTCAATAGTTTAATTTGGGTATCATGATGGATAACTATGTTACCTGATAAAGAAAGAAGATTAAAGAGTTCAAGATCAGAATAAAATAAGGAGTGATGTTATCAAAAACCTAGCCTCTAAGGATGATTCTTTAGGTACCCTTAACAAAATTTTAGAGAATCAATTCACTCAAGTAACCTAACAATTTTACTATTCTTCCAGACTTTTAGGGATGCTTCCTAGATAACTAGAGACTAGCTTAAAGGAATCCATCAATGCTATCACACTTATAAGTGGAAAAGAGTTAGAGGAACTTAAGGTTGATAAATATAGGCCTCCACCACCATATAAGCCTCATATGCCTTATCCTCAAAGGTTAGTAAAGGTTAGATTGGGAAAGAAATTTGGAAATTTTTAGAGATCTTGAAAAAATTACACATTAGCATCCCATTTGTAGAATACATCTCTCAAATACCCTCTTATGCCAAGGTCTTAAAAGAGATCATGTCTAATTAGAAAAATTTAGAGAAGTGTGAAATCATAGCCATAACTCAAGAGTGTAGTGACATATTTCAAAATAAATTAACTCTTAAGCTTAAGGAACTGGATCATTCTATATCCCTTACACAAATGGTGATGTTTTAATTAATCATGCTCTTTGTGATTGTGGTGCTAGTGTAAGTTTGATGCCTATATTGATACGTAAAAAAATTTAAATAGAATATTTGAATCCCACTACTATCTACCTTCAGTTCAATGATCAATCAATGAAATATTTGATAGGTATATTATAAGATATATCTATTAATATTGGTAAGATTTATATACCTGATGACTTTTTTATTTTAGAGATTAATGAAGATGATAAAATCCCAATCATTCTTGGAAGAAATTTCTTATTTACTACTAATGCATTAATTTACGTTAAAAAGAAAATCCTACCTTTGAACATATAAGATGAGAAAGTTGAGTTTAATTTATCCAATGCTAATTATTTGAAGAATAATTCACTTAATAGTAAAGGATACACATTTATCAAAGATGAATGTTGAGAAAAACAAAGGTGGAAAAGGATTTGTAAGCATATCCTTCGATAAAAAGGTATTTATTGTAATACCCTAAAATTTACAATTGAAAATTTTTGTTTTATTGAAATAATTAGCAGAAGAAAAATGACAAAAAGTAATTTATGGGGATATTACCGCCACACCTAGTACCTGACCAGTTCACTTCTATCGTTCCAGTACCAAGTGCTAAGACTGATTGGGATAGATATAAAACACACATTGATAATCAAAATGAGCATTCACAAAAGAAATGAGTTGTTAACCATACAGAAAATCGGAGTGCGATATCCAAAAGAGGTAGAACCCAAAGTATAGTTTTAAAGCTCCAAACAACATAAAGCATCATACAACATAATAAAACTAAATATAACGATACAAGGGAGACAAAATGAAAGATAGACTCCAGCCATGTCACTCTCGACCCCCTAGGCTAGGTCCAAGCTCAACTCTCAGCCCCAACCCTAAGGAGGCGTAGGAGCGTGCTCCAAGCCCGACGACGTTTTAGGTAAGGGTGTAGCTAAGGCCGCATGTGTGCTATGTGTATTACATGCCTTAGATGTCCCGTATAATTATATGTCATGTACTATATGCTATTATCTTAAATTTTTTACATGTAGAGCAGCTTAGAACAGAGATATGTTTATGTGCTCTCTTCTGGTATGTGCTAATATGGATATGCTGTAAGTTGTAACGTGATGTGATGTGGCTCCTTAAGATATGCATGCTAGGGTATTTAATGTAGTGATGTGGGATGGAGGCATGAAAAAGAAAAATGGAAAAATAAGATAACCAAGGGGAAGTAAGTTGGCTAACGTAGGTAAGAATGACCTAAATAATCCATAAGTGGTGATTAAAGGGGGGCTTAAATAAAATGAAAGAGTGGGAGAATCTAGGGGTTTCCAGGGAGGAACTAGGGTTTGCATGGGAATTTTAGGGTTTTGCAAGAAAAATATCGAGGGTTTTGCATGGGGTGGTTGGAGTCCGCATGAGGGCAATCCTTACGTATAGAACATTGCCTTGGGGCATGAGGAAGGTAATAGAAGTGTCGTTTGGATGACTGGAGGCTTCAGGTAAAAAATAGTATGTAGGATAGTATAAGGGTGCATAGGAAACCGAGCTAGGGTTTGGGAGGAAACCCTAAGTTGAGAAGGTGGGAAAAGAAAGAAGGAAAATAATAAAAATAAATGAGGGTGAGTGAGGTATGTATTAAGGGTTGAATCTAAGGGTCGTGACATGTGAGTGTTAAATAGTTTAAGATGTATGAGGCAGAGGAGGATGGGCCACGTAGGCCCAAATTAGGGTTTCTAGAGAAAACCCTAGGTAGGACTATGAATGGGCTTAGTGGTTTGAGATAGTGGGCCTTGACCCACAAACCTCGGAATTGGGCTTCTAGAGTGAGGAGTGGAATAAGGAAGGGATGTTGGGGCTGTTAGGAGGTGCCAGAGTCTCAAGATATGGGACGGGCCCTCTTAGGAGGATAAAAGTAGAAGGTTGGAGGCATGCATGTCAAGGATGAAAAATTATCGAATAAGTCACTAATCATTTAAAGAGAAAGATTGTTGAGACGGGCCTAGACCGGTCCACCGGCGAATAATAGTGGCCAGGAGCCAGGGTGCCCTGCATGACCGGTCCACTGGTGAATAATAATGGCCAGGTGCATTTTGCTTTGCATGACCGTTGCACCGGCTATAATAGTGGGGGTTTTTGTTCTCAAAAAACCAAACATAATGATGATAAGACAAGGGAAAGACACGAAGTACTTACAAAGGAACACCATGTGAGTCGGGGCCAGACCGGTCCACCGGCGAATAATAGTGGCTAGGAGAATTTTGCCCTGCATGACTGGTCCATTGATGAATAATAGTGGGTTTCCCGCACTCTCATGGATTGATAAAGAATATGATGTGAATCGACTATATTTATCAGAGATCTAAAGAATAAGTTATCCGGACCATAGCTGGTCTTCTTTATCTATGTTACTGCATGATGTCTATGTGATTATGCCATGTATGCTATGTTGTATATTTTCGTATGTTGTCCTTTGTAAGTTATCCGAACCTTACTTAGTACGTAGCGTACTGATCACCCATTTCATGGGTGCTACTCATTCCCACGAGCAGAAGAACTGTCTGAGTTTGTGCAGGTAGAGGACGACGTCTTTGATAAATACGACGCTTACGAGGCATCAAGCAGGGCTGAGAGTTGAGCTTGGACCTAGTCTAGGGGTTGAGAGTGACATGGCTAGAGTCTATGTTTCATTTTGTCTCCCCTGTATCGTTATATCTAGTTTTATTCTGTTATATGATGCTTTATGTCGTTTGGAACTTGAAAACCGTACTTTAGGTTGTACCTCTTTTGGATATCGCACTTTGATTTTATGTATGGTTAAAAACTCATTTCTTTTGTGAATGCTCATTTTAATTATCAACTTTTGTTTGGTATCTATCTCAATCAGCCTTAGCACTTGGTACTAGAATGGTAGAAGTGAACCGGTCTGGTACTAACGATAGTAGTAATATCCCCATAATTTACTTTTTGTTATTTCACTTCCGCTAATTATTTTATTAAAACAAAATTTTTCAGTTGTAAATTTTGGGGTATTACATTTATCTTAAAACTGGCATTGGTTGATATTAAGGGGTCAACCTCATAATAATAATAATAATAAAGAGCACTTCTTGAGAGGTAATTCAAGTATTTGTATGATTTTTTATTGTTAATTATTATTTTTTAACACATTAGCAGGCATTAGTATTATGGATGAGATTTTTATAAAAGAATAATATGAAGATGGATTATAGAATAGGAAGAAGTAGATCTAAAAAAAGAGAAGAAGAGAAGAGGAAATAACCTTTACACTGATAAAGATATAACCATACCTTTCATGGAAGCAGTTTGAGCCAAAAAGTTGAGAGGAAGAAACATGCACGACTTAGCTTTTTCCCAATACACACGCTTGTGCCAATATTAAATTGAGAGGATGGAATGAGCGTGGATTAAACTATACCCACTATGCACTCTCATGCCAATTCTCCTTCCCTTCCATAAATCTACTATATGCCCATTTACACCTACATGTCCTACAACACCAGTGTAGCACCATTACACACCATCTACACTAGCACACCCAACAACACCACCATAGCACTAACTGCACACCATATAAACTTACATACCTAAGAAAACCATTGCACTACCACATCAGCACCTGCACGCCCATCTACTCCTATATACACAACAACACCCCTATACACATGCCCAATTGCACAACTACCTTCCTATGTTAGCTTTCCATTGTCATTTATGATGCATTTCCATATATTATATTCTTTTTGTTTCTTTTATCCTTAGTGTGTCCATTTCCTATTATTAGTGTGCTTTTCTTTCTATAGTGTGGTGTTTTCTTTTCTTTTGGGACTATGTTTCCTTCTAATTGATTTTATTTTTGTGTGTTTTTAGTGTGTTTTTTTCTTTTCTTTTCATTTGTTGTGTTTCCTTAGGGTTTTTTTTCTTATTTAAAAAATGATGGAAATAAAAGGTCAATGATGAAAATATGGTAGAATTCTCTACACAGCTTGATAATACATTAGTGAGACTAATATATTATGAGGGAGAATAAGGAAAAAACCTTTAAATTGTTAGTAAGCATGGACTTTTAAATTGATAGACTTTCAAATCACTTATTATTCTATCACTATAGTAGCTCAACTTTTTTTATTTGCTTATCTGTAATAATACATAGAAAATAGAGTTGGTAGCATTAGAAGTAGTGAGATATTAAGCCTTATAAATTGTTAATCTTATACATTTTCTTAGTTTTCTATTTGTGTATATTCTCTTCCCATCTGTGAGACTAGAACCTGCATTATTTCTTTTCAAGGCCACATGCGACTTAAGCATTCATTAGCACAACTAAGGAACATGCTTTCTTTTCATAGCTACATTAGCCAAATTACCTACCAAATGATATTCTTTTTCCTTTTTCTTAACCCCTTTGAGCTTATGACATGTTCTTTTCAATTAAAAACTTACATTTGTATCACCTGATCCCAAGCTATTACCTTACCATTGTCTAACACTAGGGGAGATATCTCTTGGATGTAATTGGTTTAGGTATACTAAAAATAAGCATAATGGTGTGATGAAAATGTGTTTGGTAAAGTTTATATTTTGAAAATGATCTAATTATAGCTCTGTTATCTCTATTTCGAAAAAAATAGGGGAATAATATTATTGAAAATATGATGAAGGTGATTGAGGATTTGAGTTTTGATTAGTAAGGAGGGATTGTTTATCGATAAAGGAACAACTATAGTTCTTTCTTAGTGAGGTTCATCTTATGTCTTTGTATTTCCAAAATCAAAGGATGAATGTGAAAGGTCCCATATTAGTTTAGGATGGTTTCATAATAGGTTTAGAGACAAATTTTAAAATGAAGAATACATCTTCATGGAAAATAACCTTATCCCTTACAACACTGGTCCTATGCGGTTAAACAAACCCTTAAATCTTATTATAAAGGAATCTCCATGCAAATAGCCAACCAAGGCATGTTTCAATTAAGATATATCTCTTTAAATTTCCATTATCCTAGATTTATGATCACCTTTCCTTATTTATTTTATAGAGGAACATTTTTTAATTTCATGTAGTGGTCTAGATTCCTATCAACACATATTTTATCCCCCATGAGACTATCTCAATGGTCAAAATAGAAGGGTTAATAATTATGTAGTCATATAGGTTAGGCGATGTAGTTTTATTCAAATTATGATCAAGAAAAACTAGTGAATCATTTTTATGCTTCACAATCTCATCCCCTCCACCTTTGCACCATTCGTAGGAGGGTTATCAACATTCGTAGAGTTAGAAATTTGAATTTTGGCATTTATAGACTCCTTGTTCAATGTTTCTGGTGGTGATTCATTGTTAAATTGTTCCAACACATCATTTAATGTTCTTAAATCACTAAAAGTAATATATCAACTTTTAAAGTTTTTTTTTTGCATTGGATATCATAGAATCAAAATAATTTTTCTTGTGCAAGCCATGGGATTGTCGGCAACCCTAGAGGTGTATTACATGCTTATTCTCCTTTTAACCATTATTAATTTTCCATTAGTCTTGGTTGTTATTTACAATTAGTATTAAATTTAATGGACTAATTATTATTTTTCTATTAACATTCATTTATTATTTACTTATTCAGTTATAGAGTTAATTTCTTTTATTTGAATTATAATTATTTTTCACCATATATGTTGGTTATATATAGGTACTTCTACATATCTTTTAAAACTTAGTTGGTACTGTTACTTATGCATACCTCAATTTTCTTTCTTGAAGTCTGGACTTTGAAATCATAATTAAATGATGGCAAGAAAATATGTAGTAGGCTAGTTTATATTGATAATAAATAGACAAGATGTTAATTCATGGTATAATATAAGAAGATCTGCATTTTGCTTACTATATTTATATACTCCTAATATAATTTCTCATGAAATCTCTAATAGGTATTATACTAAACTTGAACTACGAATTCATAAAAGAAAGTTTAATATGGCACTATTAAATCTATTATTATTTTTTATGACTATTACACTATGTAAAAAAATATATATTCCAGGTGTAATATGTTGTGTTAACTAAGGGAATGAAACTAACCTAGGTTGGTACATTATACTTTGGGAATATGTTATAATGGGCTCAAAGTTTAATATGTTGCTTTTGATGACTAATACACCATGTTTTTGGTGCCTTGTATGTATGGTTATTTTCCAATGGAGAAATAACAAATGAAAAGACTTGAACTTATCCCCTTATACACTAGAATAGAATGGCATAACAATAAGGGATAATAAAACTTCGCTGAGGAAATAATAAAAGTTGCACCTATATGCGTGTCATATGTGTGATTTTGTAATACCCCCAAAATTTTCTACCAAAAATTTTTATTTTTAAAAGTTATAAGCAAAGATAGTAAATTGCAGGGTACTACCACCACACTCAATACCAAATTAGTTTCCTTTATTGTTCTACTACCAAGTTCTAAGGCTAAAACGTTACTTAAATTTTAAGAATATAATTATAAAACATAGTAGCATAATAGTTAGAGAGGTTAATTCACCCTCAAAATAAATCCCTCTAACTTTGGTTACAAATTAAAGTTAGTGAGGGAAAATATAGAAATATTTGTTATAAGTACCAAAAAGGATCTCGGATAACCTTATGCTCTCAATTCCAATGAATAATCCTTAAATAGAGCATGTGAGATAACCTAAAAAGGCAATTGCTCATTGAATAAGTAGGGGACCAAGAAATGAACTCTTTAGTTTAATGGTACTGAGTAACCTATTATACAAGACTAATATGTAAGGCCCATATGCAACACATCAGGTGCATCACATGAATCACTTGAATGTGAAATTATGCATATATTAATTGAGGTATGATAGTAATTCATATAGCCACATGCATAAAGGTCATATGTTCCTACCAATAATCATTCACTTAGAAATAACATAACTTACTATTAGAACATCCAAGCGATTTTCTCTGTAGTATCATTAGAAACCAAGTTATCTTCAGCAAAAGATGCAACTCACTTAATCAACCCACAACTTCTCAATAACATCACAACAAGAATCTATGCACATCAGTAGATCATATCAATTCATTCATCATTATTAAGGATCATGATATTAGTGAAGTAATTAGTCAACTCATGAATTTTATATCTAAGTGTGTTTAGGTACCCCAATATTTATACCAGTGGACCGGCTAATAAGGTACAACCCCAAGGTAGAACACTCCTGACTACTATCCTCATTGGTGGATCGGTAACAAGGTACAGCCCTAAGATAAAGCGCTCCTAGCTACTATTATCACCATTGGACCGATAATAAAGTATAAAAATTCCTAACCCACATTGTGTTCCACTATAAGTAATTAGTTTCTTTTAATACACTTGAGTTCGGGACCCCACTATTCTCATCGGTGGATCGGTAAATGAAGTATAACCCCAAGGAAACACACTCTTAGGCACTATTACCATCAACAGATCGATAAATACAATACAACCTCAAGTAACACGCTCCTAGACACTATTCTCATTAGTATAGTGGTAAATACAATACAAACCTAGGACAAATGGCCACTATTCTTATCGATGGACTGGTAAATAAGGTACAACCAACCTTGACTCAAGTGATCTTTCACTTTAGTGATTAATGTCTTACTTGTTTCATATACCACACACAGCCATGCACAACTCATGTATGACTCTTGCCTTACTACCACCCTAGGCCTACCTTGTCCCTTTGGAGACCTTAGTTTCCTAAGCTTAGTACACCCTTACTCCATAATGATCCTTTGAGTCCCCAATTTATCCAACAACTAAAACCTGTCATTAGAAACCCCTCTATTCATGAGTTATAGCCTATTTCCCCCATTTCTCATAAATGATAATAATTGGTCTCTAGGGTTACTCCTCAAAATCCTAATTTTTTCTAGTAGGCCTAATCCCTTCTCTACTACTTATCTAGCCCTAATTTTCTACAACCAAGTATATATTACTAATATTATCCATCCCCTAAATTTTTTAGACTAACTCCCCCATTTTGCATATATGATACTGACCTTCCCAAATTGGGCCTCTCTAGAAATCCTAATTCCACCCTTTTGGTAACCTCACATCCCTTATACCTCCATGAACTCCCCAAATGTACAAGGCTACTCAACCATATCATCATTAACCCCCATATCCACTCTTAGCGACCAACCTCTACTCTTCTCACTCATGGTCATAGCTTTCTTTGGATGCATGTTTAGTAGAATAATCATCTTAGTACATGTAAAATTACCAAAATGCTCTTATGTCATGTAATATTGATAAACATGCTAAAATAAATGATAATAAGATAATAAACCCCTATTCTCATATCCAACACCAATTAATACTTATCATGCATGTTTATTATACTACTTATATAAAATTACCAAAATACCCCTAAACCATAATAATTTAATATTCATGCTTACACATAAGTTGTTAATATCACAAAGCCCTATTTTCACACTTAGTACCAATTATTAATTAGCATGCATATTTATTTAGGATAACCACCATTACACCTTTAAAATTACCATAATACCCCTAGGCCATGTAATATCAACTTTTATGCCCAAACATATGTTACTGATACCATAAAATCCTATTTTCATACTTAGCACAAATTATTACTTAACATGCACATTTATTAGAATAAACACCATTGCACCTTTAAAATTACTAGAATACCCTTAAGACTCATAATAGTAATATTTTTACTACAAGTATCTATACATGCCTAACATAACATGCATCATTACTACCCAATATTAGACCTTTTTCTCAATCACCCTTTTCCACAAATAACATATTACACAAAATAACACTTGCATTCTTTTTTCATTCTTCAAGATAACATTAATAACATGGAATTATTTGTAACATAACATATCTACACAAATCACATGTCAAAACCCCTAATGTGCTAACATACGATATCCAAACATTTTAGTGGGGCATAAAGGTTACTTGATTTCCAACAAAAACCAAACTTTACCGATATTTGGTTAAAAATGCTTAGACTTTGTTTAATAAAATTTTGTACCTAAAAATAATGTCACAAATACCATATTAATATTGTATAAATTAAATAATATTTTTATTAAAAATACTTATTACGTATAAGATTAATAAACTATCCTTATACCTTAATATTATTAAAAATTTATGATAAATACAAAACATAATTCATGTTGCATGTGCAGCGTGAGCCATATAGAATAATAATAAGGAGTGGGGGAGGATGGTGGATCGGTAAGGGTTAGAGGAGATAATAGGAGGTGGTGGTTCTAGTTATTGCGTATATGAGGTGAGGGAGAAGGAGGTTGGTGTTTGGCGGTTGGAGGGTATAGTGCAGGTGGCTTTAGGGCGGTGTAGGCTATAGGGAGGTAGGTGTAGTAAAAGGAAGAAGAAGAAGAGGAAGAGAAGGGCAAGGTAGGTGCAGGTGGCATTGGCTGGCTACAAGTGATGGTGTAAGAGTTGGGTGGCTAGCAGTAGCTAGGCGATTGAGAAGAGCTATGGTGGTGGAGGAAAGGGATGGAAGAAAGGTGGTTGAAGGGTGGAGGTGTCGAAGGGAAGAGAAGGAGTGGAGGTAGGGCTGTAGGGGAGGCTGGGGTGCTGGTTATAGGGTAGGCTAGGGTTCTAGCTGTAAGTTCTACAAGGAGGATGTAGTAAAGGAGCTAGTGGTAGTTGTTGTGGAGGAGGGGGCTACAGTAAAGGAAATGGACAGAGTTAAGAGGATTAGTAGGGACTAACATAAGGAGAAAGAATGAGAGGTAGGGAGGTAGAGGAGGAGGAGGAAGGAAGGAAGGAAAGAGAAAGGGTGGTGGTCGATGACGGAGGCTTAGTTGGTGGAAGAAGAAGAAGAAGAAGAAGAAGAAGAAGAAGAAGAAGAAGAAGAAGAAGAAGAAGAAGAAGAAGAAGAAGAAGAAGAAGAAGAAGAAGAAGAAGAAGAAGAAGAAGAAGAAGAAGAAGAAGAAGAAGAAGAAGAAGAAGAAGAAGAAGAAGAAGAAGAAGAAGAAGGAGAAGAAGAAGAAGAAGAAGAAGAAGAAGAAGAAGAAGATGAAGAAGAAGAAGAAGAAGAAGAAGAAGAGGAAGAAGAAGAATAAGAAAAAGAAGAAGAAGAAGAAGAAGAAGAAGAAGAAGAAGAAGAAGAAGAAGAAGAAGAAGAAGAAGAAGAAGAAGAAGAAGAAGAAGAAGAAGAAGAAGAAGAAGAAGAAGAAGAAGAAGAAGAAGAAGAAGAAGAAGAAGAAGAAGAAGAAGAAGAAGAAGAGGAAGAAGAAGAAGAAGAGGAAGAAGAAGAAGAAGAAGAAGAAGAAGAAGAAGAAAAAGAAGAAGAAGAGAGATGGTTTCAGCAAGCAGAAGGTGACAGTGTAGGGGAGGTGGCAGGCTACAGGGTAGATTGCATATAGGGGATGCAAAAGGTAGGGAAGGGGCATGGGGGGAAGGGGATTAAGGGGTTGTAGGCATACAAATAAATATCGGTCCCAATACGCAATATCGGCTGATATTTATTGGATTTTGGATCAGTCGATACGTAAAATTGGTGATACGAGATGGATTTATAATTTCACATATTTATCGTTGATATATCGGTTATTAACCGCTATTTGCGATATTCTACTTATAGTTACCAATATTTACCAATATTTACTGGTATTTGCTAATATTTATTGTGAAAAAAAATAAAAAAATTACATCGCGACAACAACGGTATATAAAATATCGTTCATAATGCTCCGATACCGCGACACCATGACCGCAATTTTATTGCTTGGTTGTAGGGCTAAAAAGGAAAAGAAAGGGATAGTCAGAGGGTGGTCGTGCAAGTTGTTTGGCTGGAAGAGGAAGGGTGGTGGGCAAGTGTGTAGGGGTGTAAGAGATGAAGGGGGCATGCAAAGCGGTGTCTAGGGTGTTTGACATAAGGTGTAAACAAGGAAGAAGGAAAGGGGGAAGCCTGTAGTTAGACCTTCTTCTTCTGATCGGGTTTTTGCAGTTTCTCATGTCCTTCAAGATGCGAACATTAGGGTTTTAAGTTCAGAATCGTTGGATAAGAGTGAGTCAGTTCCTCCGTCGGTGCACCCTGAACAGAAGCTTTCATGTCCTATGGTTTCTTCTTGGAAAGACTTAGTGGCTGGCAATCGGGTTCCTCTTCAAGGTGCCTCGTTAAGCTATATCCCTCCTGAGAGAGTTGGGGATAGGATCCAGGTTACCTTTCAAAAGGACAAAGTGGATTTGAATTGTCATGAATGGAAATGGGCTGTGGTTGGTTATGTACTTGGGTCTCGACCAACAATGTCTCAGCTTGTTGGTTATGTTAAAAGGAACTGGTCTGTTCTTCGTGAGCCAAAAATTTTTCTTCATGAATAGGGTTTTGTGGTTTTCAAATTTGAATCCCAGGAGGATAGGGATTGGGTGTTATCAAATCCTTATTGAACTTGTTTCAACAGACCTTTTATTCTTAAGGCTTGGCATCGACGGTTTCAATTTACTAAAGAGAAGTTTCAGTTTCTGCCTTTATGGGTTAAGCTTGTTAATCTTCCTTTAGATTACTGGGATGTGGATTCTTTGAGTAGAATAGGAAGTGCTATAGGCAGGCCTCTTCAGTTGGATGGTATAACTGCTTTGAGGGATCGAATTTCTTTTGCTCGCATGTTGGTTGAAGTGGATGTGTCGAAGAAACTTCTTGATTATGTAGATTTAGTGGATCCTGATGGTGTTGTTCTGTCACAGAAGATTATTTATGAATGGCGGCCTAGTTTCCGTAATCATTGTCAAGAAGTAGGTCATTCTATTGATAAGTGTAAGAGGAATCCTAATGTGCAGGGAGTTGATCAGGTTGTTGTGCCTGTTCCTAGAGCAGCAGGTCCATCACAAGGGGAGAAAGGAACTTCTGTTTGGCGTAAGGTTTCTACCAGGCCTTCTGGATCTCAACAGGTTCTTAAGGAGGGTGAGGAGAACTGTTTGCCTGCTCCTGTGGATTCTGTTCAGCATTGCTCTCCTAGCCTTTCTGTTAGGACTAGTTGTCCTAGTATGGATCACTAGGTTCCTAAAGGGCTTTCTTCCTGGGATCAGAATCCTATATCCTCTAATAGTGTTAGTTCAGGGAATATATGTGCTTGTCTATCTTTCTCAAATGTTGGTTTGCAAGATGGTGCAGACCTAGTAGATCTGCAGGTTGGTTTTCTTGATTCTAATTTGGCTCTCCCATCAAAGTTTAATGATCGGAGCTTGGAATGTTAGAGGAATTAATAAGTCCTATAAGTAGAAGGAGCTTAAGCACTGGCTTTCAGTGCATAAAGTGTCCTTTTTTGGTCTTCTTGAAACTAGAGTTAAGAGTAATAAAGCTAATGGGGTCCTACATAAATTGGGCTCTCATTAGATCAGGTTAGATAATTATCTATCCCATCCTAATGGGAGAATTTGGTGCATCTGGGATAGTAGGGTGTGGGATGTTCATCTTCTTTTTAGCAGTGAATAATTTCTTCATGTTTCAGTTTTTGCTATTCATTCTAGATGCAAGTTCTTTGCTTTTTTTGTTTATGGATTTAATGTAGGGTGTGAAAGGAAATCTCTTTGGCAGGCCTTAGTGGATTATCAGGTGGGTGATGACCCTTGGATTGTCATGGGGGATTTTAATGTGGTTTTCCAAGCTGCTGAGAAATTTCAGGGCAATTCCATTAATTCAGCTGATGTCACTGATGATGTGGACTGTTGCAATTTTGTTTTATTGTTTGATCTTGTCTACTCTGGTCTGAGGTTCACCTGGTCCAATAGGAGTATGGGAGACAATTTAATTATGGCTAAATTGGATAGAGTTATGGTTAATACTCCATGGTTAACCAAGTTCCCTTTGTCTTATGCCTAGTTTAATGAAACTCTTTTTTCTGACCATAGTTCTTCTTTGGTCAAACTGGATTTACCCCCTCCTCAGTTTCATAGTTCTTTTAAGTTCTTTGATATGTGGACTGGGCATCCTCATTTTCTTTCTTTGGTTGCTGAGTGTTGGAAGAGCCTTCCTCATGTAGACATTTTTCAGATGTTTCAGCTTAATATGCAACAGGTTAAGACAAGGTTGAAAGTCTTCAATAAATAGAATTTTGGTGATTTATCTTCTAAAGTTCAGAAGGCAAGGGAAAGGTTAAAACAGTGTCAAGAAGATTTATGTTTGAATCTTGCTAATCTTGACCTGCAATATGAAGAGAAATGCTCCCTTAAACAATATGAATTCTTAGTCTCTTGTGAGGAAAGTTTTCTTAGGCAGAAGTCAGGGGCCAAATGGATGCAGCTGGGTGATTCAAATTCTCACTATTTTTTCTCTGTTATGAAGGCTAGACAGCAGCACAATTTTATTAAACAGATTCAACTTGATTCAGGAAAAATCTGTTCAGACATAAATGGCATTGATCTAGCATTTGTGGAGTTTTATAAGAAGCTTCTGGGGCAGAAGGGTGATGCTACAGGTTTAATGTCAGAGAAGGTGCTGAGGATTGGCCCTTTAGTTTCTATCCAACAGCAGCAGGATCTGCTTAGTTCTGTAACAATGCAGGAGGTCAAAACAACTCTATGGTC